>JASVEL010007185.1:0-210019 GCA_032618575.1 Nicotiana noctiflora
ATCTTTGGTAGCAGAGGTAAAAGCACGGCAATATGAAGATCCTATCTTACTACGATTGAGAGAGAACATTCAGCAGTGTAAAATTACGGCTTTTGAGATCGGAGGAGATGGGGCACTTAGATACCAGGGCCGATTATGTGTGCCGAATGTAGCAGGATTGCGAGAAAAGATTATGAATGAAATTCATCAATCCCGATATTCCATCCATCCCTGGCTCAACAAAGATGTATCATGATGTCAAGGAGCAATATTGGTGGGATAACATGAAAAAGTCTATTGCAGAATTTGTAGCCCAGTGTCCCAATTGTCAACAAGTAAAGATAGAACATCAGAAACCCGGTGGATTGCTTCAGAATATAGAAATTTCGACCTGGAAATGGGAGGTGATTAATATGGACTTCGTTATTGGATTACCTCGATCTTATCATAAGTTTGACTCTATCTGGGTGATAGTTGATCGACTTACAAAATGTGCTCATTTTCTGCCAGTTAAGACAACTTACTCGACTGAAGATTATGCGAAGTTGTATATCAAGGAGATTGTTAGGCTTCATGGTGTGCCGGTATCTATTATATCGGATCGAGGAGCTCAATTTACGGCTAACTTTTGGAGGTCTTTTCAGAAAGGTTTAGGCACACAGGTGAATCTCAGCACTGCATTTCATCCGCAGACTGACGGACAGGCTGAACGTACCATTCGGACATTGGAAGATATGCTACGAGCATGTGTTCTAGATTTTAAAGGGAAATTGGGATGACCATCTTCCACTCATAGAATTTGCCTACAATAATAGCTACCATTCCGATATTAAAATGGCCCCATATGAGGCACTATATGGGAGGAGATGTAGATCACCAGTTGGATGGTTCGAAGTCGGTGAAACAGAATTATATGGGCCGGATTTGATTCACCAAGCCATTGAGAAGGTGAAAGTGATACAGGAACGATTGAGGACGGCACAAAGCAGGCAAAAGTCTTATTCAGATGTCCGACGTCGTGATTTAGAATTTGAGGTTGGTGATTGGGTTTTCCTGAGGATTTCACCAATGAAGGGTGTTATGCGTTTTGGAAAGAAAGGTAAGCTGAGTCCAAGGTATATCGGTCCGTATAAAATTCTTCAACGAATTGGACAAGTTGCTTATGAGTTAGAATTGCCATCCGAATTAGAATTTGTCCACCCGGTATTCCATGTATCTATGTTGAGGAAATGTATTGGAGACCCTTCTCGAGTTGTCCCTATCAAAGATGTTCAAGTTACGGAGGATCTATCATATGAAGAAGTGCCAGTGGCCATATTAGATCGACAAGTCCGCAAGCTGAGAACAAAAGATGTAGCTTCCGTCAAAGTATTGTGGAGGAACAAGAATGTGAAAGAAATGACATGGGAAGCGGAAGAAGAGATGAAGTCTAAATACCCTTACCTATTCCAGAATGATGATAACAAGGATGTTGGTGGAACGCAAGATACATTATAAAGGTGAAATGGCTTTATGAGGTAAGCAATAACTTGAGAACTCTCTTCCTTAATACAAAGTGGTGATATGTAAATAATGTCCATGTCCATAATGCTTTGTGTAGCCTTGTGTGGTCATACTTTGAGCTTCACTGCTTGCAAATTTTGCTAGTAACCATTTTATAGGGGAAAATTGACCAAAAATTTCCGCTAGAATCCACGATGATTTGGACTCCCCATAAACCCTTACATTCGAGGACGAATGTTCCTAAGGGGGAGGGTGTTATAACCCATATCCACACACGTTAGTTCATTCCATAAGTTAGATAACACAAATCCAAGAAGGAATTATCCTTGAGATGATAAGAAGTTAATCCGATTAATCTTAAGTGATACAAGGGTGCATAAGGGTGATTAACAAGTATTAGACGTTAAACGAATCAAGGATGTTGTAACTCGTACTTTTGGGTAAACCTATAAATGCTTAGTATACTTAGGAGGTCATGATTTAAGGTATTTGAATCATATAATATCCGTATCATAATTCTTGAAGTCAAACGAGTTATGAAACAAAAGTCGACAAAAGTTGTTGCAACTTAGGTTCATAGTTTTACCTAAACTTTAGGTCAAATGTTATTAAGTATTTCTCCCAATATACTTGGAATTACGGGGTGATCTACCCACCAAATTGAATATCTATGAGTCTAGTTTCCAACGCATTAAACGGTTTAGCAATACGACATTGGAATAGAGAGATATAGACATTTTTGTGAGACTGCACAAGCTGCTAGGTGCAAGTAGGTGAGTCACCTACTTGGTTAAATGTCGGCCCAAAAGAGGGAATTTCGGGTCAGAAAAGCAGCCCATTAAAAGGCTTATCTTCTGCAATATATACCTCTTTATATTTCACAAATAACCAGACCTAAGACCCTGCAAAGTTCCTCCCAAAAATTATCCACAAACCCTAATTGATTTTCCCTCTCTTTCAAGTTCAAATTGGGGGTAAACACTAGAGTTTGAGGTTGTGGCAGTATATACAAGGTATGTGTGGCTGTCCCTTTCCTTCTTTTGCACGACTCCGATTAACATAATGTAATGAACGAGCTTCCAAAGATACTCTATTCTTAGAAGCTAAGCGAGTACTTACATTGTTTCCCCTCTTATGGAACGATTGATGTTGATGTTGCTTCTCTTATTCTTATGTTATCAATCTTGTTGGTACTTCCTGATTCCTATAAGGTTCATAGTGAAGAGTTAGTCCTAATAAGTTGTACATAGGATACCGACCTTACGTCACTCCGAAAGGTCTACAAGGTGTTTCCATGAGTCGAGCATGCATTATATATATGTATCTATTTTACTCTACCGAGCCGCACTATAGTCGGCCGGGTACGGCACCTATTGTGCAACCACTGATCAGTTGTGTTTTACCGAGCTCCACATGGCCGGGTACGATTCTACCGAGCCTTGTAATGGCCGGGTATGTTTTTACCGAGCCTATTACGGCCGGGTACGATATGATGATGATGATGCCCACAGAGGCGTATGTTTTAAAAGATTATGTATTTATACATATGTATCATGTATTTCATGTCAGTAGCCCTCAGAGGTACTCAGATGTTACAGGTTGTATATTCTCTATCCCTGCTCACATTGCTGTTCATATTTATGGTTCTCTGCCTTACATACTCAGTACTTTATTCGTACCGACGTCCTTTTATTTGTGGACGCTGCATGTCGTGCTGCAGGTCCTGATAGACAGGCAGGTGTAGCTCCCCCATCACAGTAGGTTGTCCAGTTCAGCGGTGATTGGCGAGATCCCTTCTCCGGACTTGCCTTGGTCTTGGTATGCATTTTTGTTATAGACATTATGGGTATGTCGGGGCCCTGTTCCGGCTATGTTGCAGCACTTATGTTCCTTTAGAGGCTCATAGATAAGTGTCGACTCATGTATAGTTTGGTATGCCTTGTCGGTTGGTTTTTGTTGATTAGTCTTTCATTTTAGCGTGGTAGCTTGTACCATATGTATATAGTTTCTTGATTGTCTGGTCATCCCATGTTATGTAGGTTCATGCAATCATATTTTATTGTTGGTTGTTCATGATCCATGTCTACCATTTATATTGGTCTCGTCAGCCTAAAAGATAATAAAGAAGGTTAGATAAAATGTACATTGGTGCTCGGCAAGTATGGTCGGGTGCTAGTCATGGTCCTCCAGTTTGGGTCGTGACACTATTGGTGGCGCAGAATGAAGAAAGATATCGTTGCATATGTCGCTCGGTGTCTAAATTGTCAGCAGGTGAAATATGAGCACTAGAGACCGGGTAGTGTATTCTAGAGGATTGAAATTCCCGAGTGGAAATGGGAGCGGATCACTATGGACTTCGTTACTGGACTTCCTTTGACTCGGAGGAAATTTGATGCTATTTGGGTCATTGTTGATAGGCTTACCAAGTCAGCGCACTTTATTCCAGTATCTGTCTCCTATTCGTCGGAGAGGTTAGCGGAGGTTTACATTAGGGAGATTGTTCGTCTCCATGGGGTGCCAGTATCTATTATCTCTGATCGGGGAACGCAGTTTACCTCGCGGTTCTGGAGAGCGGTCCAGCAGGAGTTAGGCACCCAGGTTCAGTTGAGTACAGCATTTCATCCTCAGACGGATGGCCAGTCCGAGAGGACTATTCAGATTCTAGAGGACATGCTTTGAGCCTGTGTTATTGATTTCGGAGGCTCGTGGGACCAGTTTCTGCCATTAGCAGAGTTCGCCTACAATAACAGTTACCAGTCTAGCATCCGGATGGCTCCGTATGAGGCGTTGTATGGTAGGCGATGTCGATCACCAGTTGGATGGTTTGAACCGGGAGAGGCTCGGTTGTTGGGTACAGACTTAGTTCAGGAGGCCTTAGATAAGGTCAAGACTATTCACGAGAGATTGCGTTCAGCTCAGTCTAGGCAAAAGTCTTATGCGGATCGTAAGGTTCGAGATGTAGATTTCATGGTTGGTGAACGAGTATTGCTCCGAGAGTCGCCTATGAAGGGCGTGATGAGGTTCGAGAAGAAGGGCAAGCTCAGCCCTAGGTACATTGGTCCATTTGAGATCCTAGACAGAGTGTGAGGGGTGGCTTACAGATTAGCTTTGCCGCCTAGCTTATCAGCCGTGCATCCAATTTTTCACGTATCTATGCTTCGGAGATACCACGGCGATCCCACTCATATGTTAGACTTCAGTACTGTCCAATTCGACAATGATCTATCTTACGAGGAGGAGCCGGTGGCTATTCTAGACCGGCAGGTTCGACGGTTGAGGTCGAAGAGTTATCCTTCTGTGCGTGTTCAGTGGAGAGGTCAGCCTCCTGAGGCATCGACCTGGGAGTCCGAGTCTGATATGCGGAGCCGCTACCCACACTTGTTTCCTGACTCAGGTACTTCTTTCTTTTGTCCGTTCGAGGACGAACGGTTGTTTTAGAGGTGGAGATTGTGACGACCCGAAGGGTCATCACTTATTTTAATTAATCATTTCGAGCTTCTGAGGCCTTGAAAACCTCATTCCATGTTGCCTCGATTTACGTGCACAATCCGAGCATGTAGCTAGAAAGATTTTGTGATAGAAAATATGAATTCTATGAGAAATTTGGATAAAAATGATATTAATATTGATATGGTTGACTTCGGTCAACATTTTTGGTAAACGGATCCGGACCCGAGATTGGATGGTCCCGGGAGGTCCGTAGGAAAATATGGGACTTGGACATGCGTCCGGAGTCGAATTCCGAGGCCTAGAGCCCAAGTTATGAATTTTTCTATGAAATTGTTTTTGATGTAATTGTTAAAGGAAATGAATTAATTGACCTTGGTATCGGGCTCGTATTTTGGTTCCGACGCCCGGTACAAGTCTTAAATATTATATATGTGATTTCGTAAAGTTTGGTGACATTCGGATGTCGTTTGAGATGTTTTGGACCTTGAGTCCCAAGTTTGAAAGTTTTGAAAACCAAAGGTATGAAAATCATGAATTTGAGGCTTGATTTGATGAAAACGAGGTGATATTGGCGATGTGATCGCACGAGCAAGTTCATAATGTGTTTTTGAGGTTGTGTACATGTTTGGTTTGGAGCCCGGGGGCTCGGGTAAAGATTTGATAGGCCGTTGGATTGAAATTCTGAATTTTTGCACTGCTAGTTTTTCACCCAGCTGTTGGCTTCGCAATTGCGAAGTATTTCTCGCAATTGCGAAGGGGGCAGTACAAGGCAGGGCTCGCAAATGCGAACCCTGATCGCAAATGCGAAGCCCCATTGACCCAGCCTTGTTCGCAAATGCGAACAAGTGTTCGCAAATGCGAAAGTCCCCAGGGCCTGCCTATGTTCGCAAATGCGAACAAAAGTTCGCAAATGCGAACATTCCCTATACTTCCTTGGTTCGCAAATGCGAACCATTGTTCGCAAATGCGAACACTGCCCTATACAGCCTATGTTCGCAAATGCGAACCTTATTTCGCAAATGCGAAATCCCCAGTAACTGCCTAGACTTCGCAAATGCGAACAAATGTTCGCAAATGCGAACTTCCCAACTTTAGCTTATTTTTCAAACTCCAGAAATTGGTCGGGGTTCGCAATTACGAACCCATGTTCGCAAATGCGAACACAGAGACCTGTAAAACACGATTTTAAGTTCACTTCACTTTTTACAAAAGAAAAACACCCATTTGCGATTATTCACGGATTCCTTCTTCATCAAAACAATTGTAAGTCACTTTTTACTTAATTCTTTCAATTCCTAACATCATTAAACATGTTTTTCATTAGAAATCAAAGGTTTTCATGGTAGAATTCTTGTTTTTGTTAAAAAATAGGGTTTTTCATAAATTGGGGAATTGGACCTCGAATTGAGGTCCGATTTTGAAACAAATCATATACATGAACTCGTGGGGGATGGGTAACCGGATTTTGGTCCTAACCCCGAGTTCCGACCCTATGGGCCCGGGGTTGAAATTCACTATTTCGGGCAGAATGTTGTAAACGATGTATTTGGTCTTAAGAATTAGTTTGTTGAGTAGTATTGATGATATTAAATCAATTGTGTATAGATACGATTGGATTGGAGCCAAAGTTGAAAGAAAAAGACATTTCCACGGATTGAATTGTTCATAAACACTCGAGGTAAGTGTTTGTTCTATCCTAGCTTGAGGGAATAGGATTATGTGTTATGTGTTATGTGATCGAGTGCGGTGTATGGGCTGTGGTGACGAGCATCCATACACTGGCGTCTAGTATGACCGTGAGTCGTTGAAAAATGATTATTTTGAGATATATTACAGATGAATTGTTATTGTTCTCCCTTGTCGGGACTTGTTGTGAAGATGATTATTGATTGCCCTTGATGGGACGGTTTATGAATTACTGTTTCTTTCTTTGCCCTTAACCGTGATTGTTATTTGGGTGAGGAAGAGTGATAATGCACGAAGGGTGATGCCGTGCCATGTTTATTTATTTATGCACGAAGGTTAATGCCGTGCCATGTTTTATTGATTATGCACGAAGGATCATGCCGTGCTCTGTTATTGAACCATGTACGAAGGATCATGCCGTACTATGGATGTGAGGATGAGAGTAAAAGCACGAAGGGTGATGCCGTGTACTTTATTTGCTTATTTGGTGAGGATGAGAGTAAAAGCACGAAGGGTGATGCCGTGCAACTGCTTGCTATTACTTGATTTGATACTACTTGTGTTTACATTATACTTTATTTTTCCTTGTGAATTTATTAACTGTGGTTAATTGTTGAATTCTTTGAGATATTCCTTATTGTGTTATTACCTGGTTATTTCTTGTTATTCTGTGGTATACATATATATTGAATTGCACAGGTTTATGTGGGTGTCCGGTCCTAGGCTTGTCACTACTTCGCCGGGATAGGCCAGGCACTTACCAGCACATGGGGTCGGTTGTGCTGATATTACACTTCTGTGCGTTTTTGCACAGGTCCAGGTTACGATCAGGAACAGCAGCAGCAGTAAATCGATTGCGTGGGAGTTGATCATATTTGAGACCGAGGTAGCTTGCAGACGTCCGCATGCCCGGCGTCTCTCTCTTTATTTATGTCATTAGCTGTAGTCTCTTTATTCCGAGACAAACAGAATTATGTTATATTTCCTTCAGACTTTTATGTGTAGTATTCCATAGTAGTTCGTGAGTTGGTGACTCCACGTCTTGGGTAGAGGATTTCAGTATGATTTTCACTTTGTAATTAGTTATTTCTATTTGATAAAGTATTCCGCATTTATTTAATTGAAAATTGCGTTAAAAACAGGATAGTATGAATACAGTGGCTTGCCTAGCTACCACGAGTAGGCGCCATCACGATCCCGATGTTGGGGAAAAATCCGGGTCGTGACAAAACATATGAAAATAGGTAGAAAATAAGAGAATTGGGTATAGTTAGGGTTTTCAAAGAATTTGTAATTTCGACCTCATTTTGGGGTCGAACTTAAGAATATATTATATATTTGAACTCATGGGGTTATGAGTGATTGGATTTTGGTCCGAGCCTCGAGTTTGCACTATGTGGGCCTGGTGTCGGATTTTTGCATTTTTGGAAGAATGAAAGGAAATTCATTTCTAGGCTATAGAATTATGTTGTTGAGCCTCAATTGATATTATTGAATTAATTATGACAAGATATCATTGTATCGGAGTTGGATCCTAGAGGAAAGGCGGTGTTAGAGGCTTGATTGCTATTTTCAGACCGAGGTAAGTGTTTGATCTTACTTTGGCTTGGGGGAATAGGATTAGAGTATCGTAAATTGCTATTTGTTAATGATCGAGTGCGGTGTATAGGCATGGTGACGAGTATCTATACACCGGAGTCTAGCATGACCATGGGTCTTTGTTTGTACTTGTTTTTTTATATATTTTGGAACTCTGCCAAGCTAAGTAATGATTTCTACATAATGTGAAGAGTTTGAGGATAAATTATGAAATATTAATCCTTTGGAGCGTTGGCTCGAATGATGAATACTATTTAGTAGGAGATGAAAGTATTGGAAAGAGTTTTCACCATGCTGAGACGATTTGAATATATTGAATATTTTTCTTGCCGGGATGTGAAAGTTATTATTACTGTTCCCTTGCCGGGACTTAGTTGTTACTTGAGTTATCCCCTTGGCAGGACATTTCTTATTATTGTTTATTTCTCTCGCCCATTTGGTTGTCACTACTATTTGGGTGAGGAAGAGTGATAATACACGAAGGGTCATTCCATGTCATTTTTGATTATATTTGCACGAAGGGTCATTCTGTGCTCTGATTTGACTATATTTGCACGGAGGGTCATTTCATGCCATGAAATGAGAGTAACGTGAGGGAAAACACGAAGGGTGATGCCGTGCATTTTATTCGATTGCTTTGGGTGAGGATAAGAGTAAAAGCATGAAGGATAATGCCGTGCAACTATTGAATTTCTTATTCTTTAATAGTTATTATTGTGCCATGATCCTTAATTATGCTAATGAATTTTATATTCGGATTGTACTCCCACAAAGCATGTTCCCCTCCCTTTTAATTGTTTAGTTTCGGTACTTCTTTTCCTTTTATATGTACAGGTTGACTTGGTAGTCTTGTCTCGCCTCGTCACCACTTCGTCAGGGTTAGGCCAGGCACTTACCAACACATGAGGTCGGTTGTGTGTGACGACCCGACCCTTCATCATGTGAGTTACCACCCAGTTTTCCCTGTTATATGCTTGTTCATGTTCCAATATATGTTTTGGTTAATTTGAGTCATTGCGGATCAAGTTTGGCAGGAAATGAGACAAATAGTCTCTTTGATGAAGGAATAGTTGGAAAAGTAAACTGGATGTTGACTTGTGAGTTAGAGGGCTCGAAATTGAATTATGATGGTTCGGTTAGCTTTGGGGAATCATTTGTGGCTTAGGATAGTGATCAGAAGTGAATTTGGAGGTCCGGTCTAGAAATAGGCTTGAATTGGCTAAGTTGAAATTTTGACGAACTCCGGTCGATAGGCGAGATTTTGATCTGGGAGTCGGAATGGAATTTTGACAGTTGTAGTAGCTTCGTTGGTTGATTTTGGCTATGTTTGCAAATTTTTAGGTAATTCAAACATCGTTTGGTCAGTTTTTGATTGGATGTTGGTTTCAGAAGTTTTAGTTGAAACTTAGGCTTGAATCCGCCTTAATTTGATGATTCGTGCATTTAAGGGTATGCTTTTATGATTGGGACAAGTTCGCGTGATGATTTAGAGTGGATTTATATTTATGGTTGAGGTCCCGGGGGCCTCAGGATGTTTTCGGCGGGTGAAACGGATGAATTTTTGAAGTGTGTTATTCTGGTATTTAATGCAGCAAGGTTTTCGCTTCTGTGGAAGGAGGACCGCAGAAGCGTCTCCGCAGAAGCGGCAAAATGACCGCAGATGCGATCCTAGGGCCGGTCAATGGAATTTCCGCAGGAGCGTGTTTTTTATCGTAGAGGCGAGCCAGCGGAAGCAGACCATGGTTCGCAAAAGCGGAAGTTGGCAGGTTGGGGAAACCTCGCGGAAGCTGAGAAAAATCTGCTTAAGCGATCTCGCAGGTGCGAGTTGTGAACCGTAGAAGTAGTCTTGGACTTAAAAAAGGTCGCAGAAGCGACTCTGTTTTTGCAGGAGCGGGCTCGCGGAAGCGAGCCTAGTGTCGCAGAAGCGAAAAGCGACTTGGGTTTAATGAACAGTAAGGGTTCGAAATTTCAAAAATTATAACACAATTGGGGCTTCGAACTAAGAGGCGATTTTGGCAATTTTGAGGAGGAAATCGAGGGAATTCATCATGGGCTCAATTTATGTTAATATAATGATAAACTATGGAATTTACCTCTGAAATTGGAAGAACTAAGGTGTATCAATGGTGGATATTTTTGCTCTAAGACTGGGTTATAGAATATTAATGATTTGAATCGCAAAACGGACTCCGATTTTGATAAGCTTTATATGTATAGACTCGGGGTGAGATGAGGATTCCGAAAATGTCAATTTCATAATTTTTTGAGAAGCGTGCCCGGGGCTCGAGTTTTGCTAGTTTCAAGATTTTTCATGTATTTCAATTGTTTTCGATTGGGTGTTGTTCCATTAGCCTATTTTCATATATTTGTACTGATTTTGGCTAGTTTCGATATGCGTGGAGACCGGTTTGAGGAGCTAAGGCGTCGTGGGCTTGAGTTTTCACTGGATCATGGTGGGTAATACTTATAAATGATGTCCTGAGGGTTAGTAAACCCCGAACTTGCACATCCTAGTGCTGTATTGAGGTGACTTGCACGTTGGATAACGGGCGTGGGGTAGAGCACCATTGGGGATTGTGACTTGGTCCGTCCCGCTTAATAAAAACACTACTTAATTACTTGAAATTGAATTGACACCCTAATAAAGATATTAATTATCATGAATTGGATTGATTATCATGTTTTGGGCTTTATGCCGAATATTTGAATCCTTCAAGGATTGTTATCACTATTTTGGAAACATTGTGCATATCTTTATCTCAGTCTAAGGTTTTTAAAATGGTATTTTGCTACTTAGCATTTTATTAAGATTTGGAAACTTAAATGACGCTTTAATGACATTCTAGCTGTGAGCTGTTATGATACTGTTTCCCAAGGGGATTATATTCATTCATGACTATGCATGGATCGGGCTGCACGCCGCAGCATGAGTGATATTGATGTTGCGCTTGGGCTGTAGGAGCCCCTCCAGAGTTTGAACCCTCACAGTGAGAGCGAGCGCCTTGCAGGTATCGTGTTGTACGTCACAACATCATATGCATTGCATTACATACATACATTGGCTTACATGTACTATGTGGCATGAAATTTAGAACTCATACATTATTAGCATACATGTGTTATCTGCCCTATTAACTAGATACCCTAGTGGAAATTATTAAGGATTGCTGAGCCCAAGGGGCTGATTTGAGTGCAGACTTGTACTGTTTGAGGTTATACCTAGGTATTGATCTGTTATAATGAAAGGAAGAGAAGTTAAAAAGAGATTTCTAAATAATCTACTCACATATGATAAAAAGGAGTCCTTGAAAGTGTACTACAGTTTAAGAGATGATTTTGTATTTTACAACATGAGATAGTGCTTTGTGTGGTTTTCTCTTTCCCAGAGATATCTACTTTTATTACCGCTGAGTTGGAAGTACTTACTCGACTCCCTGCATCATGTGTGCAGATTCAGGTACCCGGAGGCTTAGCTGAGCTTGGTGCTGGTCTAGACCCAGTTGGGATCGTCGAGGTAGCTGCCTGGCGTCCGCAGGACCCGACATTTCCCCTTACTACTCTATTATTGTTTATTTTGTGTACTCTTAGACTTGTAGAGTTATTTACAGTATTGACTGATATTCTGATAGAGGCTCTTGGCTCGTCTGGAACGTTAATTGGTTTTTGTGAAATTCGGGAAATTGTTATAGTTGTCAGCTTATTTTGATTTTCTCCACTGTTAGTAACTTAAAATAATTGATTTCGAGCTTTAAGCTCGGGTTGAGAGTGTATTTTGTCGGGCTTGCCTAGCCGTTAGGTTGGGCGCCATGACGACTGGGATTGGGGTCGTGACAAGTTGGTGTTAGAGCCTAGGTTTACTAGGCCTCATGAGTCTTGAGCCGGTTAGTAGTGTCTTGCGGATCGGTACAGAGACGTCTGTATTTATCCTCGGGAGGCTGCAGACCTTTTAGGAAACACTTCACATTCTTGAAACTCTTATCGTTCGCACTTGATTCAGCTTGAGATATAATTCTTGAAATTCCTTCCACACATCTGTATGCGCACTCGAGCGCTTAAGTTTTATATTTTCCTTGATGGCTTGTGTTTCCCCGATCGAGGGGCGAGATATAATCTCCGAGAGTTCATGTTGGGCCAGTCGAGAGGACTTGAGGCCAGATCTTTCTCTATCGCTTGAGCACTGAGGTGCTGATTTTTGTGAGCTGGTATTATGAAATTTATATGATCGGTATTATCCCTGATTGTGGGAAATGGCAGCTTGATAATGGATGAGCTGTTAGTTGTTAGACTCTTATTGTGATCCATTGTGTAGCCCCTAGCTGTGCGCATGGTGAATATGTTCATGTCTCTTAGTGGAAAAGTAAAGTGCACTACGTGTGCTAGTATGAGTTCAGACTGAGGATGGCCGAATTGGTCGTGCTATATGTATTGTGGTGAAAGGTATTTGATATATGTTCTGATTTGAGCAGGTGCAGCGCATGTTCATATACTAATTTTGATAATATAATTCATGTAGTATTGAGATTAACATTGTTAATGTACATTGTGATGTCTTGTTGAGTTGCAGGTATATTGTTAGGATGGTTTTGGTGATTCTCTAGTAGGTGGATAGACCAAATTACAAAGGAAACTCTGTCAAAATGTTTGGAAAATTTGGGACTTAGAAAAGACTTTGTCATCTGAAGAATGGGCTTAACTATTGTGTGTGAATGAATGCAAGAATTGCAAAAGATTTAAGATTTCTGATGATTCGAGTCTCCGTCAAAGCTTGTAATGACATGAGTTTAATATCGCTATGACATTGTGGCATCATTTCAGTAAGAATGCTATGAATGGTTAAGAGTGCTTTGATGTATGGCTTCGAGCCAAGTTCGGGAGGTTGTTATTGATTAACTGATTGCACTGTTGTGTGCTATGTTGGTTTTGTCTCCAAGTATGTTGGGAAAATTTTCATAAAGGTTATATGGTGCTTCGTAGATGTGAAAAAATACTAGGATTTTTGAAACTGATGTTGATAAAGAATGCTCGGTGTATAGTAAAGAAAGATAGCTATTTGTATCAGTATGTAATCATGTTCTGCGGTGTCAGAGTTCTAACAGGGCACGAGTGGTTCTGTTAATAAGACATTTGAATTACAATGGAATAAGTGTGAATGATGCCCGAGAATGGTGTTACGGTGTTCAAGATTTTGCTTGTAACAATCAGGTGTCTTAAGGTTGTATGTGGCTAGAGAATGTGGTTTTGTTAGAAGAGATCAAGACTTTGTGGTATGTTATGTTAATTATGGGATTCTATGTATCCGTATTGGGAGGTAATGATAACGAATTCAGAATCGCAGGAAGTTCTTCGAATAAAGTATTATAGAAGGTGGTACTTCTGGGAAACACCTGAGAGAGTATTCAGTGGCCTATGGGTCTTAGACCGTGTGGTCTTATGTATGAGTCTTGTGTGGTAACCTGAGTGAGGTATTACGGTGCTACAGTAAAGAAAACTATTAAAATTAAAAATGAATCAGAAAGAAAATTGGGATAAATGGAATAACTTGATAATAAACCGAAACAGTATGATAAAGATACGAGTAATTCCTGGTATCTGTTCGAAGTAATGAGTCTTGCAAATATTTTGCAGCAAAGCTCTTGAGTGCTGGCAGTTGTGTAGCTTGATGTGGGCAAAAGGATTCAATCCTGGCAGTTTAGTTTGTGCAATGGAATTGGGAGAAAAGTTCATGATGTGTTTTACCGTAGTTTGAAAATGAGTATATTTCCTATTGGTATGCGAAGCTTGGAATGTGTAATGATTTTTTTTCTTCTATATGGGATCATGAAATTCCTTGACTAGTTGAGTGCGTCGATGTTTGCAGCGTAGGAGAGGGATAGAAGTTTCTATGTTATCTTAGTGTGGTATGGTATATGCGATGTGTTATGGAAAGTTGATAATGGCATGCTCAAGGTTTTGAGATCAGTTCATATTATATGGGAAGACATTATAATTCTTCAGCAGCGGGGGCAGCTGCAGATAGTCTGAGAATCAATCTTTCTAGTGATTAGGGAAAATGGCACTGCCATTCTAGTGATTTGGCGGGGTATATGTTCAAGGAGAGCAAGGTAATGTAACTGATAATATCCGGTGGTATTGCGGTATTTTCTTGTTAGATAGACTGTAATGATTGAGTTGTTGATGGCATAGGGAAATTTCTGAATGACTTTCGTGGTATGAATGGATGTTTGATGTGTGTTATGTATTCGTACGGTGGAGCGTGGAATCAGGCATAGTGATTCATGTGCTATATATGTGTTGGAGACTAGAAGTCCTCGTAATCCGCCTATGCAGTGGTTTTATATCGTGTGTATCAGCACCGTTTAGCGGTTAGTGGAAATTGGAAGCTCTAGTGGCTCCCTCTTTGCTTGATATGATGAATTTGGGTTATGATATTTGATTGCGGACTGGTTGTCTTAAGTCAGGTTGTCTAGACTAATGTGATATGGACTATGTCGAAAAATGCCACAAATCGCATAGCAGAGTGCATTAGATTATGTTCCAGCAGGGTAGTTGTACCCCAGGACCAGCGAACGGCTGGTAGGTATTGCTTTGTCAGTTGGGCCTTCGTGGAGGATGTCAGTAGAGAGGTTTCTACCATTGATTCAGTTCCGGTATTAAGGGACTTTGTCGGATGCATTTCTTGTGGCCAAACTTGAGGCTATATATGTTTATTGTAATGAGCAATTTGACTCGATGTGCATTTCCTTTTGCGCGTGGATCAGGTGGCACGCCGCCACGGGTTATTCGGATCGGGTGGCACGCCACCACAGGTATGGTATCTGGATCGGGTGGCACACCGACACGGGTATGTTATTTGGAACGGGTTGCACTCCGCAACAGTGTGATGTGGAGAATAGTTTTCTATATGTTACCTTGTATAAAATACTTCCTGGTTTCTGAGGAAAGTCCGTATTGGGTATTGCTCGGCAAATGGTGCATCGGTTGTGTCCTTACAAGATTTGATATCGTATATTAATTGTTTCACCGTGGGTGAGATTGATTGCTTGTGTTTAGACCTGAATATGTGCGTGGCTGACTGTTTTGAGCATGGTGACTTGTGGTGCTTCATGGGTAGTAGCATTTGGATAGAATCATGAGTTATGGCAAGTCCACGTGACGTTATGACCTTTTGAGGAGGATTCATGTACTCTATTTCTATGATGTGAGACGGGATCTCAGTTCTATGTTATGATGGTACGGAGGAATTGAATTATAGCTCTTTCATTTAAGTCAGAGTTCATGATTTGGGTATGTTCAGACGTTTCTTATTGGGGCCTATGTTGTGCTTGTCGCGGCTTAGGCCGGTGTTGAGGTGTCATATCACTATTGCAGTGTGTTATAATCGAAATGATCGTTGGAGTCATTAATGAGTACGAGCATATGGGATTTCAGTTGATTGGAAAGGTAATATCAAGGTTTGACTCCAAAAATCTGTTGTGGTATAAGTTAAAGGGAAATGGATTCATGAATGGTTGACTGGAGAGATGGTTTTGATATATCGTGTGTTCGGTTGTCGTGGGCAGTATACGAAGGTGTTGGAATAAGACTTTAGCTAATGAAAAAAGTTTTTCGGTTAGTATTTGGTTATTGTGGGATATTGTTGTAATTAGAGTCCATCATCTCGAGTGATTGGGTTGTTTGGTACATCATATAATCTCACGCGGAGTGGCGAGTATGGGTTATTACAGTTGGTTCGGGCATATTCTGAGTATAGACGTAGGATTCAAACTTGGTATATGATTTCGAAAAGTGCACTATGGTTTATAGTTTGGATGGACTGTGGAATTCCAACTATATTGTGTTATCGGACTTATGATAGGTAGGGCGACGTGGTATCACCCCGATTATATGCTTGGTAAGGTCATTCAGCTATTGGGTTGCTTCTAGTACTACTCTGAGTCCGCTCAAGGACGAGCGTTGGTTTAAGTTGGGGAGAATGTGACGAACCGACCCGTCGTCACGTGAGTTACCACCCAGTTTTCCCCGTTATATATTTTTTCATGTTCCAATATATGTGTTTGGTGAATTTGAGTCAATTCGGATCGAGTTTGGTAGGAAATGAGACACATAGTCTCTTTGATAAATGAATAGTCGGAAAAGTCAACCAAATGTTGACTTGTGCGTTAGAAGGCTCGGAACTGAATTTTGTTGGTTCGGTTAGCTTCGGGGGATCATTTGTGGCTTAGGAGAGTGATCGGAAGTGAATATGGAGGTCCGGTATAGAAATAGGCTTGAATTGGCTAAGTTAAAATTTTGGCGAACAACGGTCGATAGGTGAGATTTTGATCCGGGAGTCGGAATGGAATTCCGACATTTCCAGTAGCTTCGTTGGTGAGTTTGGATATGTCTGCATATTTTCAGGTCACCCGGACATCGTTTTGTCGGGTTTTTTATTGGATGTTGGTTTCGGAAGTTTTAGTTGAAACTTAGACTTGAATCCGCCTTAATTTGATGATTCGTGTGTTTAAGGGTATGTTTTTATGATTGGGAGAAGTTCGCGTGATGATTTAGAGTGGTTTGTATTTGTGGTTGAGGTCCCGGGGGCCTTGGGATATTTTCGTAGGGTGAAACGGATGAATTTTTGAAGTGTGTTATTGCTGGTATTTAATGCAGCAGGGTTTTCGCTTCTGCGGAAGGAGGACCGCAGAAGCGGCAAATTGACCGCAGATATGATCCCAGGGCCGGTCAGTGGAATTTCTGCAGGAGCATGTTGTTTATCGCAGAGATGGGCCAGTAGAAGCGGGCCATGGTCCGCTGAAGCGTATAGGTTGGGGAAACCTCGCGGAAGCGGAGAAAAATCTGCTTAAGGGGTCTCGCAGGTGCGAGTTGTGAACCGCAGAAGCGGTCTTGGACTTAAAGAAGGTCACAGAAGCGACTATGTTTTCACATGATCGGTCTCGCGGAAGCGAGCCTAGTGTCACAGAAGCAAAAAGCGACCTGGGTTTAATGAATAGTAAGGGTTCAAAACTTCAGAAATTATAACACATTTGGGGCATCGAACTAAAAGGCGATTTTTGCAATTTTGAGGAGGAAATCGAGGGAATTCATCAGGTAAGCACTCATGGACTCAATTTATGTTAATATATTGATAAATTATGAAATTTACCTCTGAAACTGGAAGAACTAAGGTGTATCAATGGGGGGAGTTTTGCTCTAAGCCTGGGTTATAGAAAACCAACGATTTGAATGGGAAACGGAATCCAATTTTGAAAAACTTTATATGTCTGGAATCGGGGCGAGATGAGGATTCTGAAAATGTGAGTTTCATAATTTTTCGAGAAGCGTGCCCGGGTATCAGGTTTTGCTAGTTTCGAGTTTTTTCATGTATTTCAATTGTTTTCGATTGGGTATTGTTCTATTAGCCTATTTTGATATATTTGTACTAATTTTGGCTAGTTTCAACGCGCGTGGAGGCCGATTTGAGAAGCTAAGGCATCGCAGGCTTGAGTTTTCGCTGGATCGAGGTGGGTAATACTTGTAAATGATGTCCTGAGAGTTAGTAAACCCCGGACTTGCACATCCTACTGTTGTATTGAGGTGACTTGCACGCCGGAAAACGGGCCTGGGGTAGAGCACCATTGGGGATTGTGAGTTGGGCCGTCCCTCTTGATAAAAACACTACCTAATTGCTTGAAATTGAATTAACACCCTAATAAGGATATTAATTATCATGAATTGGACTGATCATGTTTTGGGCTTCGTGCCGAATATTTGAATCCTTTAGGGATTGTTATCACTGTTTTGGCAATACTGTGCATATCTTCATCTCAGTCTATGGTTTTAAAATGGCGAAATACATAAACAGCCCTTTAAGTTGTCCACAACGATCAATTGAACACCTTAGCGTCTGATCAGATAGACACCTCTGTTTGGTAGAAATATTTTCTCTTAAACACCTCGCGCTGACAGGGCAAATTTTGTGTGTTACACTTAGATATAAGCGCGTGAAGATCTTAAAAATTAGATTTATCTCTTTTCTTTTCCTAAATTAAAATTGAACCCACCTAACTTTTATACCTCCTCCTCCAATATTTCCTCCACATCTTCAGCAGTCCTTTCCCTGAACTTACTCATTTTTTCCTCCTTGGCAGAAAAAATACATTAAAGACACAACTTCCATTACAACTATAATCACTATCCACTATTAAGCAAATTCAAAAATTTAAAAATTCCATTATTATACCAACATATAATCACTAACACTTTCTTCAATCTCCCTTCCCCAACTTTAAAAAAAAATATATCTAAAACCTTCAAGTTTCACCACGATTTGGATTTTACAGTGTTTTTTTTGCTGGTAAAAGTATATCAATCAGGTGGGTTGAGACGATTTATGATTTAATATTGAGAAAGAAGAAAGAAAAAATAGTGAAGGGATTTTGACGGGCGGTGGCGGAAAGATTAATATGAGACCAAATAGAGGAACCAAATCAATGGAAGAGCAGCAACAAAATTTGGGAAGAGCGGTAATGGAAGCAAAGTGAACAATAACTTTTAATGGAGTAAAGGAGTGGTGGTGCCTGCAATAGAGGAGGGAATGTTTGGGAAGGAGAAATTGAACATTTTAGGAAATTAGTGATTAAAGGTGAGAGCTTTTGTTGTATTTCTTGTTGTGTTACACTAGTAAAAAAGAGCAACATCCATGGCGTTAAAGGAAGAAGAAGCTAACTATTCTTTGATGGTTTATGACTTTTTGGTTGTTTTAGTGTGGCTTAGATGATGGTTTTGGTTGGGAGGTGGAAAAGTAGGGTCCTTTTATTCCTTTTTTAATTAATATTATTACTATTTTTTAATATAAATTATAAGTTATTTAAGAAATACACGTGTCACTCGATAATTTGTCACTTTGACATGTCATCAGCGAGTGTAACTCACACATAAGATTTGTTGAACCGGGGTGTTCACGAGACACATCTGTGTAAAATAAAAGTGTCTATCTGATCAGATACCAAGTTAAAGTGTTCAATTGGTCGTTATGGACAACTTAAAGGGGTTGTTTATGTATTTCGCCTTTTAAAATGGTATTTTGCTACTCAGCATTTTTATAAGATTTGGAAACTTGAATGAGGATTTAATGACATTTTAGCTGTGAGCTGTTATGATATTGTTGCCCAAGGGGCTTATATGCATTCATGACTATGCATGGATGGGGCTGCACGCCGTAGAAGGAGTAATATTGATATTGCGCTTGGGCTGTAGGAGCCCCTCCGAAGTCTGAACCCCCACAGTGAGCGCGGACGCCTTTGCATGGATCGGGCTATACGTCATAGTGTCATATGCATTGCATTGCATACATACATTGGCTTACTTGTACTACGTGGCATGACATTTAGCACTCATATATTACTGGCATACATGTGTTATCTGCCCTATTAACCAGATCCCCCGGTGGAAATTGTTAAGGAGTGCTGAGCCCAAGGGACTGACTTGAGTGCAGACTTGCACTGGTTGAGATTGTACCTAGGTATTGATCTGTTATAATGAAAGGAAGAGAAGTTAAAAAGAGATTTCTAAATAATCTACTCACATATGATAAAAAAGAGTACCTGAAAGTGTACTATAGTTTAAGAGTTTATTTTATATTTTATAGTGTCACACCTCCTTTTGGCACCGACCCGCGAGGGCATGAATATAAAAAAATGAGTTTTTCCAATTAAAGGACAATCAAAATGGGATTCATTTATTGAGATATTCAGAGTCGCCACTTGGGAGATTTATGGTGTCCCAAGTCACCGGTTTGAATCCCGAATTGAGGAAAAGTTTGACTCTATTTAACAGTCCGCGAACCAGAAATCCGGATAAGGAATTCTGTTAACCCGGGAGAAGGTGTTAGGCATTCCCGAGTTCCGTGGTTCTAGCACGGTCGCTCAACTGTTATATTTGGCTTGATTATCTGATTTAACAACTTTGAAGTAATGTGCAAATTACCATTACAGACCATTTTTATTGTTAGAAGAAAATTATAATGTCGTGAGAATATATCTCGAATTTCGTCACATAAATGTGTCCGCAATCTTTGATATATTCCGACTTCATTGGGCTTTGGATTGGGGTCACATAAATGTGTACCCGAGTTTAGGGAGGTACAATTATTAAATACGCGCTTAAAACTATTAACGCGTTATTATTTTGAGAATGCCGTGAAAATTTACTAAATGGCCAATCTCATATTTCTAAGTAAATATATACACTTATGAGGGCTTCACAGTTTTTGCGATTTATTTGGCAAGGTTCATCTCATTTATTAACAAAATAATCCTAAAATGACTACATTTCCTATTTTTTTTTTAGTTTTTATAAATAAAGAAATATCATAATTAATCTAGAAATTAAAAATGCAACACTTATCTAATTTATGACAAAAACTTGATGAAACAGATTTTAATTTATGTTTAAACAGAAAATAATTTTTCTTTTTTTCGGAATTATTTTATTATTATTTTATTATTTTATTAAATACGAAATTTCATAACTTAATAATAAAAGAAACTAATTCAGAATAATATTAAAACTTGAATATAAAAAAAACCAATAAAATTATTTATTCAAAACTATAAAAATTATAGCCATATTAAAGCTTATATGGTAAAAATTATTTTTTATTCCAAATTGTTCAAAACTAAGCTTATTTTTTTGGAAAAAAAAACAGCAATTATAAATTAACTATAATTTTTATTTAAATTCGTTTTTATAAGCTTAAAGAAAAAATATATTATTTGTTATATTTATATAAATGTTTAATAAAAATAAACATTACTTATATAAAACTAAAAATAAAAATGCAAAATCAGCAACTAATATATATATATATACAAACTAAATCAATTATCTTACAACTAATTTAAACTCATATATATATTTTTAATATTTTTGAATTAAAACCTTGATATTAACTATTTACAACTATTTTTCCAAAACCAAAATCAACCTTAATTATTTACACCTATATTTTGAGATGGTTAAACTTGAAAAGAAATAATTCTTGTATTATTGAATACTCAAATCGTACCTAAATGCCTAATTTACGCAAAATAATTACAATTCACATTTTTATTGAACTTAACTACATATTAACAACTTAATTTATTAAAGACAATATTAAAGAAGTTCTAATTAATTTGATTAACAAAAGAGTAATTCATTCTTCCTTTTATTTACTAAATGATTTGAACATTAATAAACAGATTCATAATTATACTATATAATAACCATTTTTAGAAGTGAATTATTATTACTACAAGAAGGCTTAATTATTTAAAGTTATCACAAAACTTACAGAATATTAATATGGAATTTATTGAAACATAATATGTAAAAGAAAATAAAAATAGAAACTATTTAAAATTTCAACAAAATTCTCATTTTTGCCATGTATTCATCTTATTATTTAAACATGATTAGATATGTACCTGATATTGGAAATAAAAGAAATCCCGGTGATCAACACAGCAAATAACAACACAGCAATATCACAGCAACAGCAGTACAATCAAGAATACCAGTATCCGGATTTAAGCAATAAAAATTATTTTCTGTTTAAACATAAATTAAAATCTGTTTCATCAAGTTTTTGTCATAAATTAGATAAGTGTTGCATTTTTAATTTCTAGACTAATTATGATAATATTAAAACTTGAATATAAAAAAAACCAATAAAATTATTTATTCAAAACTATAAAAATTATAGCCATATTAAAGCTTATATGGTAAAAATTATTTTTTATTCCAAATTGTTCAAAACTAAGCTTATTTTTTTGGAAAAAAAAACAGCAATTATAAATTAACTATAATTTTTATTTAAATTCGTTTTTATAAGCTTAAAGAAAAAATATATTATTTGTTATATTTATATAAATGTTTAATAAAAATAAACATTACTTATATAAAACTAAAAATAAAAATGCAAAATCAGCAACTAATATATATATACATATATATATATATATATATATATATATATACAAACTAAATCAATTATCTTACAACTAATTTAAACTCATATATATATTTTTAATATTTTTGAATTAAAACCTTGATATTAACTATTTACAACTATTTTTCCAAAACCAAAATCAACCTTAATTATTTACACCTATATTTTGAGATGGTTAAACTTGAAAAGAAATAATTCTTGTATTATTGAATACTCAAATCGTACCTAAATGCCTAATTTACGCAAAATAATTACAATTCACATTTTTATTGAACTTAACTACATATTAACAACTTAATTTATTAAAGACAATATTAAAGAAGTTCTAATTAATTTGATTAACAAAAGAGTAATTCATTCTTCCTTTTATTTACTAAATGATTTGAACATTAATAAACAGATTCATAATTATACTATTTAATAACCATTTTTAGAAGTGAATTATTATTACTACAAGAAGGCTTAATTATTTAAAGTTATCACAAAACTTACAGAATATTAATATGGAATTTATTGAAACATAATATGTAAAAGAAAACAAAAATAGAAACTATTTAAAATTTCAACAAAATTCTCATTTTTGCCATGTATTCATCTTATTATTTAAACATGATTAGATATGTACCTGATATTGGAAATAAAAGAAATCCCGGTGATCAACACAACAAATAACAACACAGCAATATCACAGCAACAGCAGTACAATCAAGAATACCAGTATCCGGATTTAAGCAATAAGAATCAACATCCCAGAATTGAGTTTCAAAATAAGACTTTGTAAAATAAAAACTAACACTCTTTTTTTTAGATTTTTTTTTCGTTTTTTTTTCTTTTGTTTTGTTTTTCTTTTGTTCACTATTTGGTAACACTCTTAAGATTTTCAGATTTTTTGCTCTCTAGGATTTTTTTTTCTCTTCTCCTTCTCCCCCTCAAATTTCTCTTCTATTTAGAGCAAAAATTTCGAAATTTTCAGATTTTATTTTTATTATTTTTTATTTTTTTATTTTTTTATCTTTTTTTTTTAATTAAAAGAAATCCCACTTACTAAATGCTTTTATTATTTTATAAAAAAAATCCCACCTTGCTTATCTTTTATTTTTTAAAACACAACTTTAATGATTTTTATATTTTTAATTGTCCACTTTCTTTTATTTATTTAAAAGAAAATGCCACTTTCTTTTCTTTTCTTTAAAAAAAACAACTTTCTTTTACTTTTGATTTTTTTAATTTTCAGCCACTTTTGACTTTTATTCCAAATTTCATTTTCAATTATTTAAAACCAACCGAAAATTTTAAAAAAATATTAATATTTTCAGTTTTTTTTTAATAAAAAATAAATTATTTTTTTTAAAAAAAAATTAATAAAAAAAATTAATAATAATAGCAATAATATGAATAGTAATAATTTACTTTTAAAAAAAATTAAATCATATATATATATATATATATATATATATATATATATATATATATATAATTAAACAAAAGCTAAAATATATAGAGTGAAAAATTTAAATACGGTCAAACATTTTTGTGGAGGCTTTTGTGTGTGTGTGTTAGGATTTTTTGGTATAGGGTGTGTTTTGAATAGTGTATAGTAGTGTAATAAATGGGTTGTGGGTCATGGGTTTGGGTTATGGTGTTTTGGGTTGGGTAGAATATGTTTGGGCTCAAGTTTAAAATTTAAGAAGAGGCCCAATTCCGAATTTGTCTTCTCTATAAAAAAAATTATTTATTATGAAATAAATTAAAAAAAATGTTAAGATTAAATTATAAAACCAAAATTATCTTAAAAACACCAATTAACTCATAATAATTATTATTACAAAAAAATTAGACGTTAATTAAAATAAAATCGCACAAATTGGATATTATAGGCTAAAAATGCAAAAATACATATTTTTGTGATTTTATAAAATAAACTTAATTATTACTAATTATAAACTTGAATTTTATATAAATACAATATATTTTTATATTTTTTATTTATTTAAACAAATAAATATGCACGGATAAATGCAAACAATTCAAGAAAAATAACACAAAATTCACAAATATTGCAAACAACACAAAACTCTTTTATTTTGAATTTTTGGGAGTAATTCTCATATAGGGCAAAAATCACGTGCTCACAATGGCCACCGTTTGCGCGTAAACACGAAGAGTTTCTGTGCAAAGACGAGTGAGCGGATACGAGTGATTTTTGCCCGTTTGAGCACTCCGTGAGAAGCATTTGTTTTTCAAAATTTTGACCGAACCTTTGCTTCAAAAGGTTTCCTACATATCCCCTTGGCTAAAAGGGAATCAAGTCAATGTAGTTCGGAAAGTTTTGGTAGCTGGGACTACCAATGAAACTGCGATTTTTGCTGTTACTGTTGCTGTTGTTGCGGTTACTGCTTGCTGACCTCCTTATTACACCATGCAAAAGCAAAATAAGAAGCTAGACTAAATTATGATTTATGAACTGTAAACTCTTATCTATATCTTCAATTTATCCTTCTGTTGGGGGATACTGCTTC
The DNA here is from genome assembly GCA_032618575.1 of Nicotiana noctiflora. Lineage (NCBI taxonomy): Eukaryota > Viridiplantae > Streptophyta > Magnoliopsida > Solanales > Solanaceae > Nicotiana > Nicotiana noctiflora. Next base: position 24,706 of record JASVEL010007185.1, read on the forward strand.
CTCGATTTAAGACTTGTTATGCAGGGGTTCTTGTTGTAACCCTTGGTATTATTGAATTCTGTTTCGACCTTGAAATGTATTCCTCTGTTTTACAGGCGGGCTCCTGATTGTGATAACTTGCAATTAACACCTCCGTTCTACAGGCGGGCATCCCGACTTCTTCAATTTGTCCTGACTTTTTCATCTTGAAATAACAAACTCCATTCTACAGGCGGGCTCCTGACTTCTTCAACTTCAAAATAATAACCTCCATTCTACAGGCGGGCATCCTGACTCCTTCAATTTGAAAATAACACCTCTGTTCTACAGGCGGGCATCCCGACTTCTTCAACTTCAAAATAACAACCTCCATTCTACAAGCGGGCATCCTGACTTCTTCAATTTGAAAATAACACCTCTGTTCTACAGGCGGGCATCCTGACTTCTTCAATTTGAAAATAACACCTCCATTCTACAGGCGGGCTCCTGATTTCTTCCACTTAAAAATAACACCTCCATTCTACAGGCGGGCTCATGATTTCTTCAACTTAAAAATAACACCTCCATTCTACAGGCGGGCTCCTGATTTCTTCAACTTGAAATAACATCCTCCATTCTACAGGCGGGCTCCTGATTTCTTCAAAATAACACCTCCATTCTACAGGCGGGCTCTTGATTTCTTCAAAATAACACCTCCATTCTACAGGCGGGCTCCTGATTTCTTCAAAATAACACCTCCATTCTACAGGCGGGCTCCTGATTTCCTCAAAAAAACACTTCCATTCTACAGGGGGGCTCCTGATTTCCTCAAAATAACACCTCCATTCTACAGGCGGGCTCCTGATTTCTTCAAAATAACACCTACATTCTACAGGCGGGCTCCTGATTTCTTCAGAATAACAATAACACCTCCATTCTACAGGCGGGCTCCTGATTTCTTCAACTTAAAATAACAACCTCCATTCTACAGGCGGGCTCCTGATTTCTTCAATTTAAAAATAACACCTCCATTCTACAGGCGGGCTCCTGATTTCTTCAAGTTAAAAATAACACCTCCATTCTACAGGCGGGCTCCTGATTTCTTCAACTTGAAATAACATCCTCCATTCTACAAGGCGGGCTCCTGATTTCTTCAAAATAACACCTCCATTCTACAGGCGGGCTCCTGATTTCTTCAAATAACACCTCCATTCTACAGGCGAGCTCCTGATTTCTTCAAAATAACACCTCCATTCTACAGGCGGGCTCCTGATTTCCTCAAAATAACACCTCCATTCTACAGGCGGGCTCCAGATTTCCTCAAAATAACACCTCTATTCTACAGGCGGGCTCCTGATTTCTTCAAAATAACACCTCCATTCTACAGGCGGGCTCCTGATTTCTTGAGAATAACAATAACACCTCCATTCTACAGGCGGGCTCCTGATTTCTTCAACTTAAAATAACAACCTCCATTCTACAGGCGGGCTCCTGATTTCTTCAATTTAAAAATAACACCTCCATTCTACAAGCGGGCTCCTGATTTCTTCAACTTCAAAATAACAACCTCCATTCTACAGGCGAGCATCCTGACTCCTTCAATTTGAAAATAACACCTCTGTTCTACAGGCGGGCATCCTAACTTCTTCAACTTCAAAATAACAACCTCCATTCTACAAGCGGGCATCCTGACTTCTTCAACTTAAAAATAACACCTTCATTATACAGGCGGGCTCCTGATTTCTTCAACTTAAAAATAACACCTCCATTCTACAGGCGGGCTCCTGATTTCTTCCACTTAAAAATAACATCCTCCATTCTACAGGCGGGCTCCTGATTTCTTCAAAATAACACCTCCATTCTACAGGCGGTCTCCTGATTTCTTCAAAATAACACCTCCATTCTACAGGCGAGCTCCTGATTTCTTCAAAATAACACGTCCATTCTACAGGCGGGCTCCTGATTTCCTCAAAATAACACCTCCATTCTACAGGCGGGCTCCCGATTTCCTCAAAATAACACCTCCATTCTACAGGCGTGCTCCTGATTTCTTCAAAATAACACCTCCATTCTACATGCGGGCTCCTGATTTCTTCAGAAAAACAATAACACCTCCATTCTACAGGCGGGCTCCTGATTTCTTCAACTTAAAATAACAACCTCCATTCTACAGGCGGGCTCCTGATTTCTTCAATTTAAAAATAACACCTCTATTCTACAGGCGGGCTCCTGATTTCTTCAACTTCAAAATAACAACCTCCATTCTACAAGGCGGGCTCCTGATTTCTTCAACTTGAAATAACATCCTCCATTCTACAGGCGGGCTCCTGATTTCTTCAAAATAACACCTCCATTCTACAGGCGGGCTCCTGATTTCTTCAAAATAACACCTCCATTCTACAGGCGGGCTCCTGATTTCTTCAAAATAACACCTCCATTCTACAGGCGGGCTCCTGATTTCCTCAAAATAACACCTCCATTCTACAGGCGGGCTCCTGATTTCCTCAAAATAACACCTCCATTCTACAGGCGGGCTCCTGATTTCTTCAAAATAACACCTCCATTCTACAGGCGGGCTCCTGATTTCTTCAGAATAACAATAACACCTCCATTCTACAGGCGGGCTCCTGATTTCTTCAACTTAAAATAACAACCTCCATTCTACAGGCGGGCTCCTGATTTCTTCAATTTAAAAATAACACCTCCATTCTACAGGCGGGCTCCTGATTTCTTCAACTTCAAAATAACAACCTCCATTCTACAGGCGGGCATCCTGACTCCTTCAATTTGAAAATAACACCTCTGTTCTACAGGCGGGCATCCTGACTTTTTCATCTTGAAATAACAACCTCCATTCTACAGGCGGGCTCCTGATTTCTTCAACTTAAAAATAACACCTCCATTATACAGGCGGGCTCCTGATTTCTTCAACTTAAAAATAACACCTCCATTCTACAGGCGGGCTCCTGATTTCTTCCACTTAAAAATAACACCTCCATTCTACAGGCGGGCTCCTGATTTCTTCCACTTAAAAATAACATCCTCCATTCTACAGGCGGGCTCCTGATTTCTCCCAATTAAAATCTCTCTAATTGATTTCCTTGTTTTCTTTGAGAAAATTTCCATTCTACAGGCGGGCTCCCGATTTCCTCAAAATAACACCTCCATTCTATAGGCGGGCTCCTGATTTCCTCAAAATAACACCTCCATTCTACAGGCGGGCTCCTGATTTCTTCAAAATAACACCTACATTCTACAGGCGGGCTCCTGATTTCTTCAGAATAACAATAACACCTCCAGTCTACAGGCGGGCTCCCGATTTCTTCAACTTAAAATAACAACCTCCATTCTACAGGCGGGCTCCTGATTTCTTCAATTTAAAAATAACACCTCCATTCTACAGGCGGGCTCCCGATTTCTTCAACTTAAAAATAACACCTCCATTCTACAGGCGGGCTCCTGATTTCTTCAACTTCAAAATAACACCTCCATTCTACAGGCGGGCTCCCGATTTCTTCAAAATAACACCTCCATTCTACAGGCGGGCTCCTGATTTCTTCAAATAACACCTCCATTCTACAGGCGAGCTCCCGATTTCTTCAAAATAACACCTCCATTCTACAGGCGGGCTCTCGATTTCCTCAAAATAACACCTCCATTCTACGAGCGGGCTCCGGATTTCCTCAAAATAACACCTCCATTCTACAGGCGGGCTCCTGATTTCTTCAAAATAACACCTCCATTCTACAGGCGGGCCCCTGATTTCTTCAAAATAACACCTCCAGTCTACAGGCGGGCTCCCGATTTCTTCAACTTAAAATAACAACCTCCATTCTACAGGCGGGCTCCTGATTTCTTCAATTTAAAAATAACACCTCCATTCTACAGGCGGGCTCCTGATTTCTTCAACTTCAAAATAACAACCTCCATTCTACAGGCAGGCATCCTGACTCCTTCAATTTGAAAATAACACCTCTGTTCTACAGGCGGGCATCCTGACTTTTTCATCTTGAAATAACAACCTCCATTCTACAGGCGGGCTCCTGATTTCTTCAACTTAAAAATAACACCTTCATTATACAGGCGGGCTCCTGATTTCTTCAACTTAAAAATAACACCTCCATTCTACAGGCGGGCTCCTGATTTCTTCCACTTAAAAATAACATCCTCCATTCTACAGGCGGGCTCCTGATTTCTCCCAATTAAAATCTCTCTAATTGATTTCCTTGTTTTCTTTGAGAAAATTTTCGACAATGGCAAAAATTTTCTGCCCCAATTTTGGTAATATTCTTTGCGGTATGTCATTCTTCTATCATCGACATTTCCTTTCACCTGCTTCAAATCAAAGAAAACTTGTTAGTTTAAAATGCGGTGAATGGTCGTGCCACTCCTGCCGGGGATGGCTTTTCCTTCTTCTGCCCTAAGTTCCTGAAACTTGTCGGGGATGATGTTACTTGCTGGGAATGATATTTCTGCTGGGGGATGGTTTTTCCATTTATCCCTTCCCTTTTCTGTGTTTTAAAACTTGTTGGTGAGACTCAAAATCACTTTCTTCAAAAGGTTTGATTTTCCTTTAATATCGCTGGAAATAGAAATGTCATCAGCTAGGGATGCATTTTCCTTTTTCCTTCTCCACTTTGTGTTGTCCGATCATCTTGAGAATCGGTTGATAATCTGTCGGAGTTATTTGCGCATCTTGAAAATTCACAGGGGATTCTTTTGGAACTTGGTCCATGATTTTTCGACTGCATCTTTCAGGTCTTCTCCATTTCCTGACATTCCAGACCAATTTGGTCTGTCCTATCCTCGTTTTGCTTCGCACCAATTCGACACTGATAGTAAGCTCTAAAAAGTCTTTCTCAAAATAGACTTGGATAAAAACCTTTAAACAAAGAAAACCGAAAATATAGAAAAAGAAAAAAAAAATAAGCTTTCTGAACAAATGTAGCGAAAAACAAAAAGGAACTTATCTGAATGGTATAACCGGTCCCAATGATCACGTCGTGCATTCCGGATTAATCAACCCAGTCTATTTGTATCAATCCATCTTCTGATGGTCTCATTTGCTGAGGATGAACAGATGCACGACTCTTTGTCAAATGCGGGTCCTTTGTGCCACTCTATCTTGTCGCCTCATAGTGCCCTTCGAGGGGTTTTCACTAATAAGACTCTCTCATTTCTCTCAACTCCCGTCGCCTTATGGTGCCCGTGAAGGTTTTCACCGATAAGACTCTCTCATTTTTGTTTCTTCTCAGCTTTCGTTGCCTTATGGTGCCTGTGAAGGTTTTCACCGATAAGACTCTCTCATTTTATTTTTTTTCAGCTTTCGTTGGAGATTGGAAAGGCACCGATAATGTTCTCTTCATTGGGGATTCTTCTGGCTATCAATTCCTTCAGCTTATTCCCTTTCTGTTGGGGATCAACGTGTTACTCTTGGTTTTTACTTGCCTGACTGGGCATTTCCTGGATACTGATCGGGAGGTCTTTTTCGGACATCTCATATGGGTTTTTTGTGTGGGTCTTAAAAAGAAAAGAGTATCAAAAATTCACAATAACTCTGAATGGGTGAAATATTACAACTCTCGGAATTAAAGTTTTTTTTTTCCATAAAACAACATAACTTCTGCCCCAGTTTCTTGTTTGGGGAAGGATTAACTTTTATTCACTCTATGACCGAGCCGTGAGGCGACTACGTATCCTATTTGAGGAATCAGGTCAAACGTAGTTCCTTGATTCATTTAAATCTCTTGTGGCTTTCTTTTATCTATTTATTATTATTTTTTCTTTTTTTTTCTATTTCCGTTATTGATTCCAAGAGAGGGATATGAAAGAATAAATAAGGCTCAAAGGGGGAAACAAGGGTTAAAAGTGTTTGGATAGAAGAAAGAATTGCCTCCGTCATTTCATTATCCGATAAATACCCAGTACAAACAAATAAAATGAACCAAAATCATAAAGAAATTACACGTAATATCTCTTGATTGCATCAGAATTGATAGCCATGTCGGTGCATCTTCCCTCAATATCGGTCAGATATAGAGCTCCATTGGATAATACTCTGGTTACAATAAGCAGCCCTTGCCAATTCGGGGCGAACTTGCCCTTTGATTCGGCCTGATGTGGAAGGATCCGTTTCAGTACTTGTTGCCCTACTTCAAATTTTCTAGGGCGTACCTTCTTATTGTAAGCTCTTGCCATTCTCTTCTGATACAATTGGCCATGACATACTGCTGCCAATCTCTTTTCATCAATTAGGCTCAACCGCTCTAATCGAGTTTGGACCCATTCATCATCATCAATCTCAGCTTCAGCGACAATTCGGAGGGATGGAATCTCCACTTCTGCTGGTATTACTGCTTCAGTTCCGTATACCAACAAGTAAGGAGTTGTACCTACTGAAGTGCGAACCGTAGTGCGATAACCCAACAATGCAAATGGTAGCTTTTCATGCCATTGCCTAGATCCTTCTACCATTTTTCTCAGTATCTTCTTTATATTCTTGTTTGCTGCCTCAACCGCGCCATTTGCTTTGGGATGATATGGGGTGGAATTACGGTGTGTAATCTTGAACTGTTGACACACTTCTTTCATCAAACCACTGTTAAGATATGCACCGTTGTCCGTGATAATCATCTTTGGGATCCCAAATCTACAGATGATATGGGAATGGACGAAGTCTACCACAGATTTCTTGGTTACTGACTTGAACGTCTTCGCATCCACCCACTTGGTGAAATAATCAATGGCTACTAGAATGAACCTATGACCGTTGGAAGCTACCGGCTCGATCGGTCCAATGACATCCATACCCCACGCGACAAATGGCCAAGGTGCTGACATCGTGTGCAATTCCGTTGGCGGAGAATGAATAAAATCTCCATGCACCTGACATTGATGGCACTTCCGCACAAAATTTATACAATCATGCTCCATGGTGAGCCAATAATATCCTGCCCGTAAGATCTTCTTTGCCAATACATACCCACTCATATGTGGCCCACAAACTCCGGCATGTACCTCTGTCATCACTGTCGTGGCTTGGCCTGCATCTATACATCTTAGCAATCCCAAATCCGGGGTTCTCTTGTACAGAACTCCTCCACTAAGGAAAAATCCGTTTGCCAATCGCCGAATAGCCCTCTTTTGATCTCCGGTTGCCTGCTCTGGGTATATTCCCATCCTGAGGTATTCTTGGACATCATGAAACCATGGCTCGCCATCCATTTCTTCCTCCACCACATTGCAATAGGCATGTTGATCCCGAACTTGAATATATAACGGATCAACATGAATCTTGTCCGGGTGATGCAACATCGATGCTAGAGTAGCCAAACCATCGGCGATATCATTATGCATTCTTGGGATATGTCTGAATTATATTGACCGGAAACGCTTCGTCAGGTCATGCAAACATTGGCGATACGGGATAAGCTTCAAATCTCTTGTTTCCCACTCACCTTGAACCTGATGTACCAGAAGGTCCGAGTCTCCCAAGACCAAGACGTCCCGGACATCCATGTCCACAGCTAATCGTAACCCCAAAATGCATGCTTCGTATTCAGCCATATTGTTGGTACAATAGAAGCGCAACCGAGCCGTAACAGGATAATGATGTCCTATTTCAAAAATAAGTACTGCTCATATTCCGACTCCCTTTGCATTTGCAGCTCCGTCAAAGAAAAGCTTCCACCCTGGCTCCTTGGTCAGTTCTAACTCATCAATTTGCGACACTTCTTCGTCTGGAAAATACGTCCTTAAAGGTTCATATTCATTATCAAGAGGATTCTCAACTAAGTGATCGGCTAGTGCTTGGGCTTTCATGGCCGTCCTCGTCACATAGATGATGTCAAATTCTGTAAGTAATATTTGCCATTTTGCTAACCTTCCTGTAGGCATAGGTTTCTGGAAAATATACTTCAATGGATCCAAACGTGAAATGAGATAAGTAGTGTAGGAAGACAAATAATGCGTCAACTTCTGTGCCACCCAAGTTAGGGCGCAACATGTCTTCTCAAGATGAGTGTACTTAACTTCATATGCGGTGAACTTCTTACTGAGATAATAGATGGCTTGTTCCTTTCTGTCGGTGATGTCATGTTGCCCCAATACGCAGCCGAAAGAATTGTCCAAAACTGTTAGATAAAGAATCAGAGGCCTCCCGGGTTCAGGTGGAACCAACACAGGTGGGTTTGACAAATACTCCTTTATCTTATCAAAAGCCTCTTAGCATTCTCCAGTCCACTTGACTGCAGCATCCTTCTTTAACAACCTAAAAATAGGTTCACATGTTGATGTGAGCTGAGCAATGAATCGACTGATGTAATTCAATCTTCCCAAAAGACTCATCACTTCAGTTTTATTCTTTGGTGCTGGCAATTCTTGTATGGATTTGATCTTTGATGGATCCAACTCAATACCTCGCCGACTGACAATGAATCCTAGCATTTTTCCCAAGGGAACCCCAAATGCACATTTGGCTGGATTGAGCTTAATGTCGTACCTCCGAAGCCTTTGAAAAACTTCCTCAAATCTGCTACATGGTCTTCCTGTCGCCCTGGATTTTATGATTACATCGTCTACATACACCTCAATCTCTTTGTGTATCATGTCATGAAACACAGTAGTCATTGCTCTCATGTATGTCGCCCCGGCGTTCTTCAAACCAAACGGCATTACCCTGTAGCAATAAGTTCCCCAAGGAGTGATGAAAGTTGTCTTTTCTGCATCTTCTTCATCCATTAGGATCTGATGGTATCCTGCATAGCAATCCACAAAGGATCCAATCTCTCGCCCCGCGCAATTGTCTATCAAGATATGGATGTTGGGTAGTGGGAAGTTATCTTTCGGGCTTGCCCTATTCAGATTGCGATAATCGACACATACCCGAATTTTCCCATCCTTCTTCGGCACTGGCACCACATCGTCCAACCATTCGGGATATCGAGTAACCCGAATAACCTTTGCTATCAACTGATTGGTTACTTCTTCTTTGATCTTTACGCTCATATCGGTTTTGAACTTCCTCAATTTCTGCTTGACAGGAAGACATGCCGGATCAATGGGCAATTTATGTACCACTAGATCCGTGCTTAACCCCTGGCATGTCATCATACGACCATGCAAAAATATCTTTCAATTCAAACAGTGTTTTGATTAGCTCTTCCCTGATACTCGGCTCAATGTGAATGCCGATTTTGGTTTCCCTAACATTATCCTCATCTCCTAAGTCGACAGCTTCAGTATCGTTTAAGTTAGGCTTAGGTTTTTCTTCAAAATGAGTTAATTCCCTGTTAATCTCTTCAAAAGCCTCATCTTCCTCGTATTCCGATTCATCCTCATAATTGACTTCGTGCATAATTAATTTGGATTCAGATTGACTTCTTAGACTAGGTTGAAGATCCGTTGTGCATGCCATGACATTGGAACCGGTGAAAACAGAACTGTTCATAAATGAAAAGATACAAAAATCAAAAATCAAGAAAATAAAGGAAACTTTCGTTTTTATTGAAAATGAGGGATAACAGAGTTTCACACTACAAATAAATCAAAACTGGATTACAACTCTGGAATAATCCAGGAAACAAAAGAAAATCCAGAGCCTACTACCAAGACTTCTTCCAGATGGGAAGAGGAGTAACCGTCCAATTGTTGGTTTTGACCCTGGGTCCCACATACTGTACGTCTGCATTACTGGAACCTTCTCCAGCTTCGATCATGTTAACATCAGCGAACAACCTTTCAAAACTCTTATCCAGATCTCCATCTGGCCCAATTGACGGTTTGAGGATCTTTGGGTTTGACATCCTCATGAAACCTGCTTTCACAAAAGACCGGGAGAGGCGTGGAACTGGCTTAGGAAGGACCCAAACTTTCTTCTTCATTTTGTGAGCTCTCTTCACATCTGCTACCGTCGGCTTGAACCCTAACCCGAATGTCTCCAAATTTTCAGGCAAAGAAACGGGTTGAATGATACCTTGGAGTTTGGCTCCCAAACCTTTTCCCGGTATGAACCCACAGTTCATCATTTCTGAGGCGATCATGAAGGTTGAAGCTGAGATCCTGGGAAAAGCAAGGTCCTCGCCTTCGGAAACCTTGTCCACTGAAACCCCTTCGAAGACTTGGTATAACCATGGTCCCTTGTCATCCTCCGTTTCTATGAATGGCACCACGGTATCACTCAACTTATTTACGACGAAAATTAATTTTGACATTTTTTTTTGTTATTTTTGCAAAAAAGGAGAGGTTGGACCCGATAAGGGTTTCCTACGTATCTCACACCCGGTGAGAATCAAACCCGCATAGTTTTCCAAAGAAAACAAATCGAGTTTAAAACAAAAATCTTTTTTAACACTAAAAAAAAAATTATTTTTGAAGAAACGCTAATAGGATTTTGACACTGTATGGACAAAACTTATTGTTATTCAATTTTAAGTTGGTCAGCATGCCGATCTAATCAAATAAATGCACATAATCTCATGTAGCAGGATGGTCTTTTCATTTCAGGTTACCTGTCCTAGACGGACCCAACCCCTGTGTTGAGTCCCCTAAGTCAAATGCAACATGATGCAAACAAACGTTCCTACTAGGGATCCGGCATGAAGCTTTGTTATTCTAGGTTTAAAAACTGGGTTTATTGTTCTAAACCTGGCTTACCCGAGTGGACAATTGGGGCTGAGGAGGGGGTGACGTAACGGGAGCACTAAAGTCTGCCCGGCCTTGTCACTTACCTTAACACTCACTTACTTGGAATAATTTTGAAAAGTGGGCTACGCGAACGTATGCACCATTTTTAGAACTCAAAAGGAAGTAGGGTTTCGGCACAGTTTATATATACAGTTCAAATAATATCAAAGCGGTAAAAATCATCATTTTGCACATTAAGCATTTATCATATAAAAATATCAGATAATAAACAAAGCCAAATACAACAATTATTCTAAGCTCGAATTTCTAACCCTGAACCAGTGGTTCTGGGTTAAGGCTCCCCAGCAGAGTCGCCAGAGCTGTGACACCTCCTTTTGGCGCAGACCCGCGAGGGCGTGAATATAAAAAAAGGAGTTTTTCCAATTAAAGGACAATCAAAACGAGATTCATTTATTGAGATATTCAGAGTCGCCACTTGGGAGATTTATGGTGTCCCAAGTCACCGGTTGAATCCTGAATTGAGGAAAAGTTTGACTCTATTTAACAGTCTGCGTACCAGAAATCTGGATAAGGAATTCTGTTAACCCGGGAGAAGGTGTTAGGCATTCCCGAGTTCCGTGGTTCTAGCACGGTCGCTCAACTGTTATATTTGGCTTGATTATCTGATTTAACAACTTTGAAGTAATGTGCAAATTACCATTACAGACCATTTTTATTGTTAGAAGAAAATTATAATGTCGTGAGAATATATCTCGAATTTCGTCACATAAATGTGTCCGCAATCTTTGATATATTCCGACTTCATTGGGATTTGGATTGGGGTCACATAAATGCGTACCCGAGTTTAGGGAGGTACAATTATTAAATACGCGCTTAAAACTATTAACGCGTTATTATTTTGAGAATGCCGTGAAAAATTTACTAAACGACCAATCTCATATTTCTAAGTAAATATATACACTTATGAGAGCTTCACAGTTTTTGCCGATTTATTTGGCAAGGTTCATCTCATTTATTAACAAAATAATCCTAAAATGACTACATTTCCTATTTTATTTTTAGTTTTTATAAATAAAGAAATATCATAATTAATCTAGAAATTAAAAATGCAACACTTATCTAATTTATGACAAAAACTTGATGAAACAGATTTTAATTTATGTTTAAACAGAAAATAATTTTTCTTTTTTTCGGAATTATTTTATTATTATTTTATTATTTTATTAAATACGAAATTTCATAACTTAATAATAAAAGAAACTAATTCAGAATAATATTAAAACTTGAATATAAAAAAAAACCAATAAAATTATTTATTCAAAACTATAAAAATTATAGCCATATTAAAGCTTATATGGTAAAAATTATTTTTTATTCCAAATTGTTCAAAACTAAGCTTATTTTTTTGAAAAAAAAACAGCAATTATAAATTAACTATAATTTTTATTTAAATTCGTTTTTATAAGCTTAAAGAAAAAATATATTATTTGTTATATTTATATAAATGTTTAATAAAAATAAACATTACTTATATAAAACTAAAAATAAAAATGCAAAATCAGCAACTAATATATATATATATATATATATATATATATATATACAAACTAAATCAATTATCTTACAACTAATTTAAACTCATATATATATTTTTAATATTTTTGAATTAAAACCTTGATATTAACTATTTACAACTATTTTTCCAAAACCAAAATCAACCTTAATTATTTACACCTATATTTTGAGATGGTTAAACTTGAAAAGAAATAATTCTTGTATTATTGAATACTCAAATCGTACCTAAATGCCTAATTTACGCAAAATAATTACAATTCACATTTTTATTGAACTTAACTACATATTAACAACTTAATTTATTAAAGACAATATTAAAGAAGTTCTAATTAATTTGATTAACAAAAGAGTAATTCATTCTTCCTTTTATTTACTAAATGATTTGAACATTAATAAACAGATTCATAATTATACTATTTAATAACCATTTTTAGAAGTGAATTATTATTACTACAAGAAGGCTTAATTATTTAAAGTTATCACAAAACTTACAGAATATTAATATGGAATTTATTGAAACATAATATGTAAAAGAAAACAAAAATAGAAACTATTTAAAATTTCAACAAAATTCTCATTTTTGCCATGTATTCATCTTATTATTTAAACATGATTAGATATATACCTGATATTGGAAATAAAAGAAATCCCGGTGATCAACACAGCAAATAACAACACAGCAATATCACAGCAACAGCAGTACAATCAAGAATACCAGTATCCGGATTTAAGCAATAAAAATCAACATCCCAGAATTGAGTTTCAAAATAAGACTTTGTAAAATAAAAACTAACACTCTTTTTTTTTTTAGATTTTTTTTTCGTTTTTTTTTCTTTTGTTTTGTTTTTCTTTTGTTCACTATTTGGTAACACTCTTAAGATTTTCAGATTTTTTGCTCTCTAGGATTTTTTTTTCTCTTCTCCTTCTCCCCCTCAAATTTCTCTTCTATTTATAGCAAAAATTTCGAAATTTTCAGATTTTATTTTTATTATTTTTTATTTTTTTATTTTTTTTATCTTTTTTTAATTAAAAGAAATCCCACTTACTAAATGCTTTTATTATTTTATAAAACAAAATCCCACCTTGCTTATCTTTTATTTTTTAAAACACAACTTTAATAATTTTTATATTTTTAATTGTCCACTTTCTTTTATTTATTTAAAAGAAAATGCCACTTTCTTTTCTTTTCTTTAAAAAAACAACTTTCTTTTACTTTTGATTTTTTTAATTTTCAGCCACTTTTGACTTTTATTCCAAATTTCATTTTCAATTATTTAAAACCAACCGAAAATTTAAAAAAAATATTAATATTTTCAGTTTTTTTTAATAAAAAATAAATTATTTTTTTTAAAAAAAAATTAATAAAAAAAAATTAATAATAATAGCAATAATATGAATAGTAATAATTTACTTTAAAAAAAATAAATCATATATATATAGTAATATTTTACTTTAAAATAAAAATTAAGTCATATATATATATATATATATATATATATATAAAATTAAACAAAAGCTAAAATATATAGAGTGAAAAATTTAAATACGGTCAAACATTTTTGTGGGGGCTTTTGTGTGTGTGTGTTAGGATTTTTTGGTTTAGGGTGTGTTTTGAATAGTGTATAGTAGTGTAATAAATGGGTCGTGGGTCATGGGTTTGGGTTATGGTGTTTTGGGTTGGGTAGAATATGTTTGGGCTCAAGTTTAAAATTTAAGAAGAGGCCCAATTTCGAATTTGTCTTCTCTATAAAAAAAATTTATTTATTATGAAATAAATTTAAAAAAAATGTTAATATTAAATTATAAAACCAAAATTATCTTAAAAATACCAATTAACTCATAATAATTATTATTACAAAAAAAATTAGATGTTAATTAAAATAAAATCGCACGAATTGGATATTATAGGCTAAAAATGCAAAAATACATATTTTTGTGATTTTATAAAATAAACTTAATTATTATTAATTATAAACTTGAATTTTATATAAATACAATATATTTTTATATTTTTTATTTATTTAAACAAATAAATATGCACAAATAAATGCAAACAATTCAAGAAAAATAACACAAAATTCACAAATATTGCAAACAACACAAAACTCTTTTATTTTGAATTTTTGGGAGTAATTCTCATATATGGCAAAAATCACGTGCTCACATATAGCATGAGATACTTCTTTGTGTGGTTTTCTCTTCCTCGACATTATTTACTTTTATTACCGCTGAGTGGGAAGTACTCACTCGACTCCCTGCACCATGTGTGCAGATTCAGGTACCTGGAGGCTTAGCTGAGCTTGGTGCTGGTCTAGACCTAGTTGGGATGGTCGAGGTAGCTGCCTGGCGTCCGCAGGACCCGACATTTCCCCTTATTACTCTGTTATTGTTTATTCCGCATACTCTTTGACTTCTAGAGTTATTTACAATATTTACTGATATTATGATAGGGGCTCTTGGCTCATGACCCCAGATCTCTGGGACGTTAAATGATTTTCGTGAAATTCGAAAAATTGTTATAGTTATTAGCTTATTTTGATTTTCTTCACTGTTAGTAACTTAAAATAATTGATTTTAAGCTTTAAGCTCGGGTTGAGAGTGTATTTGGTCCGGCTTGTCTGGCCGTTAAGTTGGGCGCCATCACGACTGGGATTGGGGTCGTGAAATTGTGCTGATGCTACACTCTGTGCATTTTTTTGCACAGATTCAGGAGCAGCTTTTGGACAGCAGCAGTAGGATTTTACCCGGGAGCTGTCTTCAACCATGGACTCACGAGGTAGCCTAGCTGGCGTTCGCAGGCCGAATTCCCTTCCTTTATTTTAGTTTATTTTCATTGTACCGAGACAAAAATATGTATTTTCTTTTCATTCATACTTGTTTGCAGTACTCTTTAGTAGTCCGTGAGCTAGTGACACAAGATTTTGGGTAGTGATGTGTTTTAAACTTCCGCATTTTGATTTTATTTTATTAAACTTAACGTCTTCCGCACTTATTTAATTGTTTTCAGTATTATTGTTGAGGTTGGTTAGAGAATGTTTAAAGTTTGGCTGGCCTAGCTCCGTTAGTAGGCGCCATTACGACGCACGATGGTGAAAAGGGTCGTGACATCGCTTTTAGGCGAATTTCTAGTAGTGAAATAGCTTTTCCTTTTTCTTTTTTGATAGTTTTGCTGTGGCCTTGTCATCTGGTAAATGTTTAATAGATGAAGCACATGGTATTGTCCAATTTATAGAAATTTTTTGTTGTCATTAATTATTAATCAAGAAGAATGAGTAAATTAGAGGTCATGAACAAAGAGCAGCAGACACGAAGCCATGTTTTCTTTAAAGTTGCTTTTCCTTTTCTTAGGTTTTTCATTTAACCTTTTTTATCACACTTTTTTTAGAGTTTAAGTTTTATATACCAACAACAACAATTCAGTAAAATTTTACTAGTGGTGTTTGGGAGAGTAATATGTACGCAGACTTTACCTTTACCTCAAGACATAGAGAGGTTGTTTCTGAAAGACCCTCGGCTCAAGAAAACGAAAAAATACGATATATCAGTATCATCAATAAAAGTCATAGAGAAAAAAATGATAGTATCATATGAAATAGGAAATAGTTGGAAAACAAAGCAATAACCGGCAAATAAAGCCCGTTGCTAAGAGGGACGACATAGTAGTGGGAACTCAACACTAACTAAACGCAGTATTAAGGACTAAATCCAAATATAATGGCCTCACTAATTTGGTGCGCCGTACAAATATGTACAATTATTTTCTAACCTACAACATTAATGCTTGTCCTCTATAACTTCCCGTCTAAAGCTATATTCTCAATAATTAAGTTATATACGTACGCCAACAATTTAAAATATTTGTATACAGCTAGTTATTCATCAGGTAACATATAACTTTTTATCATAAATAGTAAATATTAATCGGTGATCTAATAAAAAGTAACTAACCTATTAGTAGGGGCTTAGCCACACTCCGGTAAATGCGGTTAATAAATCATCCTTGATTGGAAAATTATATTTTGTGTTCGTTTGAATTGATCACTTAAAAAAGTGGTTTTTAAGTACAAGTGCTTAAAAACATTTTTTTAGTGCTGGAGCTTATTTCTTACATAAATAGTTACGTATTTGGATAAAAGTGCTGAATGTGAAAAAAAGTTGTTGAAGCGTTTGGTAAACAAATGTTGGTAAGCACCTTTTCTGTTAAAATGACTGAAATATCCTTAAAGCAGTAAACACTAAAAATGAGCTTATTCCAGAAAATCCTTAATGTAAAATTAACTCAAACACAAATTATTTATGTCTTAATTAACTGTAAATCAAATTAATTAGATAAGATCATTTTTAATAAATATAAACCATATGCCAATAGAATTGCAGCATGCTTCTGTTATGAATATTCAGCGAAATGGAGGTCTAATACGAAGGAAGAAGAGTTATAATAATATGAAGAAAGATAACTACAGTGTCAAAATCGAAGACGTGAAAACAATGACATTATGACTTAATTAGTGAAGTAAGGGTATTCTTGAATTTACATAAAATATCAGGGATAATAAGGTCAATTATTTGGTCAAACATAAAAAGTTTTTAAGCCAAAAAGCAATAAGTTAGGTATCCTCAACTTTTCCTTATGGCTTGATTCAGCTTAAAAGTACTTTTAAAAGCTGTTTTTAAGTTTGCCAAACACTTAAATAAGGCAAAATATGCTTATAAGCTAATTCAAACGTCTTCAATGTTTATAGATAAAATATTAAATTTTAAAAATATATATCATATATTAAAAATTCTTCATTGAAAATTTTCTTTACTTCTTTTTAGTATTTTCTTTTAGAAAAATTTCTGATTTCGCTATTATTTATTATAATATAAGATAAATTCAATTCATGTGAATAAATCTTTATAGTGCAAGCGTATATAACTCAAATTATTTTCTTTATTCCTCAGAATACACAACATGACAGATAGGAATAAACAACAGCCTTGTACTGTACAACAACAACTGCTTTTGGATTTACACTACATAAATGAAAAGAAATGGCTTTTGGAGAGATGAGCCATGTGGAATAGTGGAAGTAGCTTAGCTTGACCAAGCAGTAAAATGACAAATCATGTGCACACAGAGACAAAATTTGGCAAACAAAAAATGAAAAAAGCTTAAAAATATCATTCAATTTTCAAAAATAATTTATTCATATCGTCCGTTAAAAAAATTCTCATTTTATGCCAGTGCCATAAAAGAAATGACTCATCCATACCATTATTGACTAACGGCAGTGGCGTGGATGTACCAAATAAAAACTACACTGTTAGTCAATAATGACATGGATGTGACATTTCTTTAATGACATTGGCATGAGAATAATATTTTTTTAACGTATGGCATGGATAAACAATTTCTGAAAGTTGAGTGACATTTTTATGTCCCTTCAATACTTTCATCAAATGATGATAATACCTTCAAAAAATTAATTATAGAATCAACGAAAGGGCAATTTGGTGTCGTAAGTTT
Organism: Nicotiana noctiflora; assembly: GCA_032618575.1. Lineage (NCBI taxonomy): Eukaryota > Viridiplantae > Streptophyta > Magnoliopsida > Solanales > Solanaceae > Nicotiana > Nicotiana noctiflora. The sequence goes on from JASVEL010007185.1 coordinate 42,392, forward strand.
TCGTTGTTTAGTAAGAAGAGGCGAAGGATCAGATCACATTGATCAATCTATGGTATACAAATATACCTAATTATTTTGTAAGAGGCTTGACTTAAATTTGTAATCTTCTAATCAAACTATAACAACTCTTATCGTTGCACCAAGATTGCCCATCAATATAATGAGCTTTCATACTGTCATCAAACGAAGATGATACCTTTTAAAAATTAATACTAAAAATAAATGAAGGACAGTAATTGGTATGGTAAGCTCTCGCTATACATTGAAAGATGAGGGTCGAATCATATTGATTCGTCTATTGTACGCAAGTTTACCTTATATTTTTTCTACTTAGGTTTGTAATCTTCTAATGAACGGTGATATTGTCCTCCGGTATAATAAATATTAATCTTAGCCATCTATCTTACCATTATCTCCTTTAATTTCTCAGTTTCTCTAGTGTGAAGATAAGGATTTTGCTTGGTTGGACAGCTTTATTTACCTGGTATCTTTAATGTTATCTTAGGTATAATATAAGACAACTAGCCAGCACTAATTATATTAGTAATTACTACTATATATTTTCATAAAGCTTCAAAATTCAACATAATCATGATTTTGTATGACTTCAACTGATGATTAACTTACTAAGCTTTTATCACACATGGCAATGTCTTGAAAGAGAGTTTTTAAAAATTAATATTTGTAAATGACATCTACTACTTTTTGTCTTAAGGGTTAATTAAACAACTTAAAACCCATTGTTGTTGGAAAATCTTCACAAATAGATATAAATTTTCGGGTTCAATCTTATTTTTTCTTTTTTATATTGAACACATTATATATTTAAAATAATGGATTTATATCTACTATTTTTTTCATTTTTAGTAAAGTGTTACATAGATTTTTGTCTAATAGAAAGTACTGAGTTCAGATAAACCCGATACTTGAAGATTGCATCCGCCTCTGATAAAATACACATTTGTCTTGTATTTATTAGTATGACGTAAATATGATGAGAGGTGTATTTAGTGTAAAAGTTATGGGTTCAACTCGCTCATTAAATATACAACTAATACATTTTAAATCCATTAAATTATATAATATATGAGAGAATTGTAAATTTAAATCCATAAAATTTAAATCGTGGATACACTTTAAATATGTACAGATAAGTAGAACCCATTGTTATATCTGGCTTCCAGACATATATTTTTCTTTATCAGTAATTATTAATTGTGGAACATTGTATATATTTGGCATTGTATGAAAGTTAAAAAATAGCATATTATTGCTTTGTACTTTTAGGTGTCATACATTTAGCACCGTCTTGAGAAATTGTCTTCTCATAGAACTACACATAATTGTCTTTACCCCTAAGATAAGATCCCAATTTGGCAAAGTATAAATAAGTATGTTACATTAATAAATTAATTACAGCTCTTTTGACAGCTTATGATATTATGCAAATTACAAAGAAACAACAGGTAACATTGTCTGGTACAACTACTTGGTCAGCTTGTGTGATGATCCGGTCCGTCGTCTCATGTGTTACTGGCCTGTTTTTTCGGTTTATTGCTTCTTCATGTTTCATTATCGACATTTGGTGAGTTAGAGTCGAATCGGTTTAGTTTTGGTAGGAAATGAGACATTTAGTCTCTTTAAGGAAGGCTTATATTAGAAAAGTCAACAGGATGTTGACTATTAAGTTAGAGGGCTCGGATGTGAATTCTGGTGGTTCGGTTAGCTTCGGGGGGATAATTTGGGATTTAGAAAGTGCGATCGGAATTCATTTTGGAGGTCCAGTGTAGAATTAGGCTTGAATTGGCGAAGTTAGTATTTTGGTGAATTCCGGTTGGTAGGCGAGATTTTGATTCGAGGGTCATAATGGAATTTCGAGAGTTGCAGTAGCTCCGTTAGGTGATTTGGAAGTGTGTGCAAAATTTCAGGTCATTCGAAGGTGTCTTGGTCGTGTTTTTGATCAAATGCGTATTTCGAAAGTTTTGAAGAAACTTAGGCTTACATCCGATGTGATTTAATGGTTTTAGCGTTGTTTGATGCATTTTTAAGATTCGAACAAGTTTGAATAATATTTTAGGATGTGTTGGTACCTTAAGTTGGGGTCCTAGGGGCCTCGGGGTGATATCAGGTGGTCAATCGGACCATTTTTGGACTTGATATGTTACAGGTTTTCAGCTGTAGGATTGCAGAAAATTTACACATCGCGTTTGCGTGGGTAGGGTCGCGAACGCGTAAAGGAGAATTTGGAGGTTTGGAAATTGTCCTTCGCGTTCGCGTCTCCTTGGTCGTGTTCGTGTATTATTGAAATGTGATGACCCGGTCCGTTGTCACGTAAGTTACCGCTCTGTTTTCCCCATATTATGTTGCTTTATGTGTCAATATTGGTATTTGAGTTGATCGGGCGGAATCGAGTTGGTTCTAGTTGGAAATGAGGTACTTAGCCTTTTAGAAGAAAACTTGTTTTAGAAAAATCAATCGGGAGTTGACTATGCGATTAGAGGGCTCGGATGTGAATTCCAGTGGTTCGGTTAGCTTCAGGGATGATTTATGACTTAGGAGTGCGATCAGAATCGAATTTGGAGGTCCGATATAGAATTAGGCTTGAATTGGCGAAGTTGGAATTTTGGCAAATTCCGGTTGATAGGTGGGATTTTGATCCGAGGGTCGAAATAGAATTCCGAGAGTTGCAGTAGCTTTGTTAGGTGATTTTGGATATGTCTGCAAATTTTCAGGTCATTCGGAATCGTTTGGTCGGATTTTTGATCGAATGCGTATTGCGGGAGTTTTGAAGAAAACTAGGCTTGAATCCGATGTGTTTTAATTGTTTTAGCGTTGTTTGGCGTGTTTTGAGGATTGAAACAAGTTTAATAAGGTTTTAGGACGTGTTAGTGTTTTTGGTTGAGGATCCAAGGGCCTCGCGGTGATTTCGGATGGTTAAACGAGAGTTTGAAGCATTTGTTGCAGTGTGATTTTTTATTTTTCTGATATTTCAGCATCTGCGAAAAAGGAACCGCTTAAGCGGTTCTGCAGATACGGTGGGGGAGATCGCACAAGTGATCAGGAGTGGCCCAGTGGTTTTCCGCATATGCGGACTGGTGAGTGATTTAGCAGGGCCACGTAAGCGGATAATAGACCGTAGAAGCGATCGAGGGTAAAACCGCATAAGCGGTCACATGAGTTTTGAGTTAGACCGCGTAAGCGGTCAATTTGTCGCATAAGCGGGACCGAGGAAGCGGAAAAAGGACCTGTATTATAGTGAACAATGTTCACGAACTTGGAAAAGAAGAAAATATTTTGGACTTCGACTTAAGCGGGTTTTTGGGCAATTTGAAGAGGATTCGAAGGGGTTTCATGAGGTATGAATATTTGGACTCAGATTATGTTATTATGGTGTAAAAACTCACGGAATTTCAAGGAATTAAAGGATAAAAATGGATGTTAGGGCTTGAAACCTAAGAGGGTTTGAATTGATGATTTGAGGGGTCAAATGGACTCCGATTCGTGTGTATTTCATATGTACGGACTCGTGGCAAGATCGAGGATTCGATGATATAAATTTTGTAATTTTTTAAAAAGTGGACCCGGGGCTCGGGTTTTGCCAACTTCGTATTTTTGGGCATTTTTTAGTTCTTTCAATTGGGTTATGTTCCATTACCTAATTATAACGTATTCCTTATGGTTTCGATCAGATTCGGTGCGTGAGGAGGTTGATTCAAGGGGGAAAGGCTTAGTGGAATAGTCTCGTGGTCGGTTTAAGATGAGTAATAGACGTAGATGATGACCTGAGGGTTTGAAACCCCGATATATCATACTGTGACGCTATATTGAGGTGAGACACATACTCTATAGTGACTGCAGGGTCGATTGTGATTGGGGACTATGGTTTAGTCCGACCTAATGATGTTCGTACTGTGTTATCGGCTAGAAATTAGCTGGCAAACCTCCTACTTAGATGGTTATGGATACATTTGGGCTGTATGCCGATTATTTGGATCCCGTAGGGATTATTATCATTGATTCCATGATGTTTAGCATGTTTTCATGATATCAATCCTGAGTTAAACACTGTCTCGAAATGGCTAATAAATTTCTAAGTCTTTAAATGCTAAATCAATAACTTCTGATAATTAGAATTGAAAATGGTAAGTGTGACTGTACCTTTGTGGCTTGCATGCATATAACTGGACTAATTGTGGATCGGGTTGCACGCCGCAATGAATGTTACGTTGATATTGCGCTTGGGCTATAGGAGCCCCTCCAGAGTCTGAATCCCCATAGTAAGCACGAGTACCCAAATGGATCAGGCTGCACGCTGCAACGGTCATGTGCATTGCATTGCATTTATGCGTTGGTATCTACCTGCTTTATCTGTCTTTACTTGTTGGTGTTCCAGTGTTAAATATGTAGAAGTATCGATTATAGCTTTGCATTGTTATATTTCGGGATTTCTCACTATCAGTCATTATACATGTATATTACCACTAGAGTTGGAAGTACTCACTTTACTCCTTCCATCATGTGCGCAGATTCAGGTATCTCGGGAGCTTAGCAAAGTTATTTGCTGCTTCAGAGCATTTCCGGAGTTGTCGAGGTAGCTGCCTGACGTCCGCAGGACACGACTCCTCCCCTATCCCTTTTATTATTTTCAGCAGTTTTGAATATTTGTATTACTGAAGTCTTATTACCCTGTATTGGAAAAGGTTCTAGACTTATTACCTCCAGGTCTTTGGGAGTTTATTCAGTATTAAGTTGAAATTCGGCTGATTTCTATCTATCAGTTAAAATATTTAGCTTCATTGGTGTTAATGATATTCAAATAACTGGTTTTATCTTCATGCTCAGGTTGAGAGTGTAAATGGTCGGGCTTTCTTAGAAATTTTATTGGGCGTCATCACGACCGGGTTTGGGGTCATGAAAAGTTGGCATCAGAGCCTAGGTTACTAGGCTTCATGAGTCATGAGCCGGTTAGTAGAGTCACGCGGATCGGTACGGAGACATCTGCATTTATCCTCGAGAGATGTAGAACATTTAGGAAACACTTCATATTATTGAACTCTTGTCGTGCGGCTTTGTTGTTCCGAGAACTAAACTTCTGTATTCTATTCCCTCGCAGATGACGAGAACACGTGCTACTGGCGTGGTGGACGACCACCATTGCCACTTACCAGAGGCCGTGGGCGCGACCGTAGTCATGGTCGAGGTAGAGCAGTAGGGGAAGTACCAGTTGACCCACCAATTGTCCCTATTCAGGACCAGCCTCCAGCTATAGATGCTCCAGTAGCATCGTTCAGGTACCGACAGTGCCCATCGTGATCCCTGATCTTCAGGGGGTTTTAGCTCAGATCTTATCTATCTATACTAGTCTGAGTCAAGCAGTTTCAGCCTCTACTGCCGTAGCTACTTCTAAGACCGGGGGTGGCCATCAGACCCCCGCAACTCTCACACCCCAACGGGTTGTGCAGGGATTACAGACAATATAGGCAGCCCCAACTCAGCAAGTTGTACCGGTTGATCCAATTGCGCCAGTCGCACAAGCTCCAAGGCATGTAGTTCCAGTAATGCCAGACGACGAGCAGTGTCGACTAGAGAAGTTTGGTAGACTTCACCCTTCGACATTCAGCGGTACTGAGGGCGATGCCTATGGATTTCTAGAAAAGTGCCAGCGAATTCTTCGCAATGCATGTATCTTAGAGTCCAGTGGAGTGGGTTTTACTACCTTCTAGTTCTTAGGGCCTTCATTTTGATGGTGGGAGTAGTTTGAGAGGCGTAGGCCTGCGGGAGAAACACCCCTTACTTTGCAGCAGTTCTCTACCCTCTTTTTGGAGAAGTATGTGTTGTAGTCTCGTAGAGAGGAGCTGCGCCAACAGTTTGAGACCCAGTATGAGTTGCGGTTCATGCAGTTGGCTAGACATGCTACTTGGATGATTTCGGCATATCAGGAGATGACCAAGAGGTTCATGGATGGACTCGACTATCCGATTCGTATTTTGATGACTAGGGAGAGGGTGGTAGCAGCTTCGTTTGAGGAGGTAGTTGATATGGCTTGCTAGATTGAGAAATATTGTTGTCGGGAGTGTGAAGAGAGAGAGAGCAAAAGGCCTCGAGGTTCAGGTAGCTACAATGGTGCTCCATCTAGGGGCCAGTTCCAGCGGGGCAGAGGTCGTTCTTTCGGGCCTCCTCAGATAGGTCGCCCAGAGTACATTAGGGCTTCTTCTGCCGTGGCTGTCACTGATATCATCAGGGCCAATCTTCACTTAGTGCCATTCCAGCTTAGAGCTTTACTCATGCCTTTTCAGCCCAGGGTTTATCTGCAGCGAGGGGTTCCCTTCAGTCCCCTTCTCCAGCACCGGGCAGTTGCTATGAGTGCGGTGAGTTTGGCCACATGAGGAGGCTGTGTCCTCGGCTTCGTAGTAGTTGGTCTCAGCAGAGGGATCAACCCTCCTCTTCTACTCTATCTACTTCAGCACCATCTTAGTCAGGTAGGGGTGGGGGTTAGACAGCTAGGGGCTACCCTAGGGGTGGGGATTGACGTAGCGGTGGTGAGGCTCAATTCTATGCGCTTCTAGACAAAAGAGACGCTATTGCATCAGACAATGTTATCACAGGTATTATCTCTGTTTGTCACAGGGATGCTTCTATTTTATTTGATCCCGGGTCTACATACTCCTATGTGTCTTCATATTTTTCCCATCATCTGGGTACAACCAATGGTTGTCTTACCCTGCATGTGCATGTTTCCGCCCCGGTGGGTGACACTATTATTGTGGATCATGTATATCGATTTTGTCTTGTTACCGTTGGGGATCCGGAGACCCGAGTTGCTCTGTTGTTGTTGGGTATGGTAGACTTTGATGTGATTCTGGGTATGGATTGGCTATCTCTGTACCATGCTATTTTGGACTGTCATGCCAAGACAGTTATATTGTCCATTCTGGGTGTTGTCGAGGATTGAGTGGCGAGGTTCGACCGATTATGTTCCCAGCAGGGTAATCTATTTCTTAAAGGCCCAACGGATGGTTGGGAAAGGTTGTTTATTGTACTTGGCTCTTGTGAGAGATGTTGGAGCTGAGACTCCTAGTATTGATTTTGTTCCTATTGTGAGAGATTTCCCAGATGTGTTTCCACCAGACCTGCCGGGCATGCCGCCGGACAGGGACATTGATTTTGGTATTGATCTGGTGCCAGGTACTCAACCTATCTCTATTCCTCCCTATCATATGGCACCAGCTGAGTTAAAGGAATAGAAGGAGCAGCTTCAGGAACTCCTAGATAAGGGGTTCATTCGCCCGAGTGTGTCACCGTGGGGTGCACATATCTTGTTTGTCAAGAAGAAAGATGGCACAATAAGGATGTGTATTGATTACTGGCAGTTGAACATGGTAACAATGAAGAACAAGTATCCTCTTCTATGTATTGATGATTTGTTTGATCAGCTCCAGGGAGCGAGGGTATTCTCAAAAATTGATCTTCGTTCAGGCTATCACCAACTAAAGATTAGGGATTCTGATATTATGAAGACAACTTTCAGGACGAGATATGGGCATTATGAGTTTCTAGTTATGTCTTTTTGGCTGACTAATGACCCAGTTGCATTCATGCATTTGATGAACAGTGTGTTCCGACCATGTCTGGATTCCTTTGTGATTGTGTTTATTGATCACATCCTGGTATACTCGCGTAGCCAGGAGGAGCATGCTCAGCATGTGAGGGTAGTATTGCAGAGATTGAGGGAGAAGAAGCTTTATGCAAAGTTCTCCAAGTGCGAATTCTAGCTTGGGTCGGTGTCTTTTCTGGGACTTGTGGTGTCTAGTGATGGTATTCAGGTTGACACAAAAAAGATAGAGGTAGTGCAGAGTTGACCTAGACCGTCCTCAGCTACGAAGATTCAGATTTTCCTCGGTTTGGCAGGGTACTATCGCCGGTTTGTCCCGGGATTTTCATCTATTACTTCATCCTTGACCAAGTTGATGCATAAGGGTGCACCGTTCATCTGGTCGGACGAGTACGAGGAGAGCTTTGACCACAACTCCAGCTTCAGGTTCTTACACCGTGTATTGTAATGCTTCGAGAGTTGGGATTGGATGTGTATTGATGCAGGAGGGTAGAGTTATTGCTTATGCTTCTTGTTAATTGAAGCCTCATGAGAAGAACTACCCCGTTCACAATTTGGAGTTGGCTGCCATAGTTAATGCTTTGAAGATTTTGGAGGCACTACTTATATGGTGTATCCTGTGAGGTATATACTGATCATCGCAGCCTTCAGCACTTGTTCAAATAGAAGGATCTAAATTTGAGGCAGCAGAGGTGGCTTGAGCTGCTCAAGGATTATGACATTACCATTTTGTATCATCCGGGGAAGGCCAATGTTGTGGCTGATGCTTTGACCTGAAAGGCGGTGAGTATAGGTAGTTTGACATATATTCCAGCTGGGGAGAGGCCCTTTTGCAGTTGATGTCCAGAGGTTGGATATTTTGCAGCCTAGTCGGGTATTAACGTGTGTGGTATCTCGGTCTTCCTTGTATTACCGCATTCGAGAGCGCCAATATGATGATCCACAATTGCTTGTCCTTAAGGACATAGTTCAGCATAATGATGTAAGGAATGTGACTATTGATAGTGATGGTATGTTGAGGATGCAGGGCAAAATTTGTGTGCCTAATGTGGATGGGCTTCGGGAATTGATATTGGAGAAGGCCCACAACTCGTGATATTCTATTCATCCAGGCGACACGAAGATGTATCAGGATTTGAGACAACATTACTGGTGGAGAAAAATGAAGAAGGATATTGTGAGTCATGTAGCTCGGTGCCTCAACTATCAGCAGGTCAAGTGTGAGAATTAGAGGCCCGGTGGTGTACTTCAGCGCATGGATATTCCCGAGTGGAAATGGGAGAGTATTACTATGTACTTCATGAGTGGTCTCCCTCGGACAACGAGGAAGTTTGATTCGGTTTGGGTGATTGTGGATCGGTTGACCAAGTCCGCGCACTTCATTCCTGTATGCACTACCTATTCTTCGCAGTGGCTAGCAGAGATTTTCATCCGGGAGATTGTGCGGTTGCATGGGGTCCCAGTTTCCATTATATAAGATAGGGGTACTCAGTTTACTTCTCAGTTCTGGAGGACTTTTCAGCGAGAGTTTGGTTCACATGTAGAATTGAGCATATCATTTCATCCTCAGACGGACGGGCAGTGCGAGCGCACCATTCAGATATTGGAGGACATGTTGCGTGCCTTTGTTTTTTCTTTGGAGGTTCTTGGGTTGATTACTTGCCTTTTGCAAAGTTTTCTTACAACAACAGCCATCAATCCAGCATTTAGATGGCGCCATATGAGGCCTTATATGGGAGATGATCTAGATCTCTGGTTGGTTGGTTTGAGCCCGGTAAGGCTAGGTTATCGGGGATGCGAGCATGTGATTTTTGCCCTAAGAAATTATTCCAAAAGTTTCGAATAAAATAATTTCACAATTGTTTGTGAATTTGATGAATTTTGTGTTAATTGGTTGCATGATAATTCATATTAAAAATACAAAAATATGCATTTGTATTTAGGAATTTAATTCATATTTTAGTATTAATTTATTCTAGAACAAATTATAAAAACATAACAAAAAGGATCCGCTTTGCATTTTTCGTTCAAAACTAGCATTAGTTTGAATTGTTCTTTTAATTAGGAGTTAACTAGAAATCTAATTCTAGGGCAATTTAATTGTGAGTTTTATTAGCATTATTGTAAAATCAGAAAAATAAATAAATAAATACAAAAATATAAAATAAAATAGCAAAAAAAAAAATGAAAGAGGGAATAAATATCTTGAGCCAATTCCTGATTTAATGATCAGGCCCAAACACATTTCGCCTAAGTCAACCCATTTCCCAGGGCCAATCTCCCCTAGAACACGGCCTGCCCATGCCCCACCCTAAACGACCCCGTTTTGGATCTAAACAGATCCTGGCCGTCGAGGTAATCTAGATCAACGACTGAAAATTTACAAGGGTTTGATATTTAATTGTCGGATCCCCCATACCCCCGTCTTATCTCCTTCACTCACCCCCTTCCGAGAAACTCTAATCCCAGCCGCCACCAATTTCCAACAGCTTCGGTGGCAGTACCACCACAAACCGCCACCAAAATCACACTCTAACATCGCCTCCTTCTCCTCATCTTAATTTCACGCTTCTTTTCCTTCAAATCAACCTCACAGCCTTCGAATCTTGATTTGAAATTGATAAAATCCTAGCCGCCGCCCTTAAATCCCAGTGGCGACGCAGACGCCAAAACCCACCCCCCCCCCAAAATAACACCGTAGGACCTCCCCGGCATCCTCATTCCGAATATCTAAATCATTTCCTTCAAATCATCACGACCCTTTTCGAATCTTGAATCAAAGCCACAACCTCAAAACCCTAGTTCATCCGACAGCCCCAAATTCGCACTAAGTTTTTTCTTTCATCTCCCTCATTTCAGACACATCATCAGTAGAAGCTCTTAGTCGCTTCATGATTTTTTGCATGTTTTTTTTAAAAGATAAACCAGTCGGTGAGTTTCTGATTACTCTATTTTTCTTCTCTGCTTTTTTTACTTCTTAGTTTAATTAGGGTTTGTTGCCTTTAATTTGATTTAGTAACATAGTTTAGTTTTGTTTAAATTTCTTTTGGCATATTTTTCTGTTGTTAATTTGTAGCTAATATTTAGGTTTGGATTTCTTATTGTTTTAAAATTTGATTAGTGTCTACTTGATTAGGATATTTGTGTTGTTTAAATTTTGATAACAGATTAGTTGAATTAGTTTATTTTATTTTATTTTTTTCTCTTTGATTTTAATTTGTTACTAATTGGCATATTAGGGTTGTTAATTGTTCATGCCTATTTTAGTTAAAACAGAATTTAGCTCAATTATTTTGAATTTATTATTTCTGATTTTTGTTAATTTTAGTTTTGTTCCGATATTAGTCTTAAGATTAGTGTTATTCATTCCAATTAGGATTGTGAATTGGTTATAGCTGAATTAAGTTTAGTTAACCATAATTAGTTTTAACTAGTGAAAAGAATTGGGATTTAATTGACAAGGTTGGATCTGGTATTAATTTTAGGGGGTTTCAGGGGTAGTTTTGGCATGGGTAAAGGGTACTTTTATTAGAATTAGTAATTTCAGAACCAATGCAAGGGTAGTTTAGGGATTTAAAGGTGGAAAAATTATAATAGAACCCCTAGGACTTAATATAAGGGATTTTAAACTAAAATTCACAAAAATAGTGGTAGTTACTTGTAGTACAAGTCAGAAAATAAGGGGTAAAAATAAAAATAAAAATAAAAATAAGGACTAAAGAGTAAATTGGAAATCTAAAATTGCACCCCAAGTTTGCCTATAAATTGGAACACAATTGTACCAAACATGAGATTGGTTCTTTCGTGGATTTTTATGCGGGCTATCATCAGATTTTGATAGATGAGGAAGATGCGGAAAAGACTGAATTTATCACACCTTGGGGGACATATTCTTAAAGGGTCATGTCGTTTGGGTTGAAGAACGCAGGGGAAACATACATAAGGGCGATGACCACCATGTTCCATGATATGATACATCCGGAAATTGAAGTCTATGTTGATAACGTGATTATAAAGTCGAGAAAGCAGTGTGATCATGTTAAAGACCTCGGGAATTATTTCCAGAGGCTCCACAGGTACAATCTCAAACTTAATCCAGCGAAGTGCGCATTTGGAGTCCCGTTTGGGAAGTTGTTGGGTTTATGGTAAGTCGACATGGTATTGAGTTAGACCCGTCCAAAATCAAAGCCATCAGGAGTTACCACCTCCAAAGAGCAAGAAAGAGGTAATGAGTTTGCTCGGCAGGTTGAATTATATCAGCAGGTTTATTGCCCAGCTTACGACCACTTGCGAGCCTATCATTAAGCTGCTGAAGAAAGATGCTACGTTCAGATGGATAGATGAATGTCAAGCATCATTTAACAAGATTAAGGAGTATTTGGCCAGTCCACATGTGTTGGTTCCGCTAGAGCCGGGAAGACCCTTGATCCTTTATCTGACAGTTTTGGATAACTCTTTTGGTTGTGTACTGGGGCAGCATGATGTCATGGAAAGAAAGAAAATGCAATTTACTACCTCAGCAAGAAGTTCACATCTTATGAGGTAAAGTACACTCATCTTGAGAGAACTTGTTGTGCTTTAACCCGAGTTGCGCAGAAATTGAAACATTACTTTTCATCATATACTACCTATCTCATCTCGTGGTTGGATCCATTGAAGTATATTTTTTAGAAGCACATGCCCACAAGGAGGCTAGCAAAGTGGCAAATCTTGCTCACAAAATTTGATATTGTCAACGTGACCCGTACTGCGATGAAATCACAAGCATTGGCTGATCATCTAGCTGAGAACCCTGTTGATGATGAATATAAACCTTTGAAGACATATTTTCCTAACGAGGAGACAATGCTTATCGAGGAATCAAAACAAGATGAAAAATCGGGTTGGAAGTTGTTTTTTGATGGGGCTACCAATGCCAAAGGCATTAGGATAGGAGTAGTACTTATTTCTGAGTCAGGACAACACTAACTTGTTACAGCTTCGCTTTTTCTACACCAATAACATGGTTGAATACGAAGCATGTATCTTTGGTTTAAGGTTGTCTATAGACATGGGTGTCCAGGAGATCTTGGCCATGGGCGACTCGGATCTTTTGCTACATCAGATTTAGGGAGAATGGGAGACACGCGACTTAAAGCTCATACCGCACCGGCAATGTTTGCATGAACTTTGTCAACGGTTTCAGTCAATAGATTTCAGGCACATTCCAAGAATTCATAATGAGGTTGCTGACGCTTTGACCACTTTGGTGTCAATGTTGCATCACCCAGATAAGGCTTATGTGGATCCGTTACAGATTCAAGTCCGAGATCAGCATGCCTATTGTAATATGGTAGAAGAAGAGCTTGATGGTGAGCCATGGTTTCATGATATCAAAGAATACCTCTTAATGGGAGTATATCTGGCACGGGCCACAGGGGATCAAAAGAGAGCCATTAGACGCTTGGCAAGCAGATTTTTCTTCAGTGGAGGGGTCTTGTACAAAAGAACTCTAGATCTTGGTTTATTGAGGTGCATGGATGCCAAACGAGCTACAAATATCATGACCAAGGTACATGCGGGGGTTTGTGGACCTCATATGAGTGGATATGTATTGACAAAGAAGATTCTCTGAGTAGGTTATTATTGGCTTATTATGGAACGAGATTGTATCAGTTTTGTACGCAAGTGCCATCAATGCCAGGTATAATGGAGATATGATATATTCTCCACCATCTGAATTGCATACAATGCTTGCACCATGGCCCTTCGTTTCTTGGGGGATGCATGTCATTGGGCCAATCGAGCCAGCAACATCTAATAGGCACATGTTTATTCTAGTAGCCATTGATCACTTCACTAATTGGGTTAAGAAAACTTTCAAATCAGTAACCAAGAAGGCGTTGGTCGATTTCGTGCGTTTAAATATCATTTGTCGTTTCGGAATCCCGAAGGTGATTATCATAGACAATGGTGCCAATCTCAACAGCCATCTGATGGCGGAAACATGTCAACAATTTAAGATCACGCACCGAAATTCCACCCCTTATCGTCCTAAGGCAAATGGAACGGTCGAGGCAGCTAACAAGAACATCAAGAAGATACTTCGGAAAATGGTGGAAGAATCTAGGCAATGGCATGAAAAATTACCTTTTGCTCTGTTAGTCTATCGCACTACTGTTTGAACTTCAGTAGGAGTGACTCCTTATTCATTAGTGTATGGTACGAATGCAGTAATACCTATAGAAGTTGAAATACCATCCATTCAGATTATTGCCGAGGCAAACATTGATGATGATGAGTGGGTCAAAGCCTGTTTGGAACAATTGAGCTTGATTGACGAAAAGAGATTGGCACCGGTATGTCAAGGACAGTTATACCAATACCGAATGGCAAGAGCATATAACAAGAAAGTGCGTCCATGAAAGTTTAATGTGGGGCAATTGATGTTGAGGCGTATCCTACCTCATTGGGCTGAAGCAAAAGGAAAGTTCGCCCCCAAATGGCAGGGGCTGTTTGTTGTAACCCGAGTGTTGTCCAATGGTGCATTGTAACTAACATATGTGGAAGGGAAATGTGTAGAAATACGTATCAACTCTGATTCAGTCAAGAGATATTATGTATGATTTCTTTATCTTTATGTACCTAATTGTATTTGGCATGTTTTGAGATTGAAATGACGAAGGCATTTTGTTATGCTATCCAAACACTTTATCCTTTGTTATCCCTTTGAGCCTTATTCTATTTTCTTTTGTATCCCTCTTTCGGAATCAACAACAAAACTCAAGAACCTGAGCGAGGAAATTAAGTGGAGAAATAGGAGAAAAACAGTGAAAAAGAAAATAAAAGAGAAAGAAAAAGAAAAGAAAAAGAAGAAAAAGAAAGAAAAGAAAAAGAAAAGAAAAGAAAAGAAAAAAAAAAGAAAGGAAAAAAATGAAAATGAAAATGAAAGAAAAGAAGAATGGAAGAAAGGAAATATCGCAACAACGTAGCGACTTTATGACCTGAACTACGTTAGACTTGATCCCGAAATGGTACGTAGGCAGCCTCTCTAAGGTTCAATCACAACAATATAAAAGTGCAAAAACCCCAAGAAGGAAACTGGGGCAGAAGTTGTGGTTGTTGTGAGAAATATGATTCCGAAAGTTGTAAATTTTGAACCCACGTTGAATTATTTTGAGCCTCTATACCCTTTAATCTAAAACCCGTCCAAAAAATATATTATGGTCCAAAGAAAGACCTTCTGATCAATTTTAAAAAATACCAGTACGAGCAGGTAAAGTGATTCATGTTGGGGACAACACTCTGGTGCCAAAAGGAAAATAATGAAAATGAGAGAGTCTTATTGGTGAAATCCCTCACGGGCACCATAACACGATATGAGTTAAGAGAAATAAAAATGAGAGAGTCTTATTGGTGAAAATCCTCACGGTCACCGTAAGGTGAAGTGAGTTTTGATAGATATCCAAAATAGAGAGTCTTATTGGTGAAAACTGTCATGGGCACTGTAAGGCGAAAGTGAGTTTTCAGATGGGAAAATGAAAGAAGTCTGTGGTTGAAAGGTAGTCGAAACATGGCAAGAAAAGCAAGGTTTGGGTTTTTTGTGAAAAGTGGATTTTGAAAGTTTGGAGCAGCAAATGCGGCAATTGAAAGTTGATTGATTGAACAGACTAAGCAGGTTATTCCAAAATGCGTGGCACAATTAATGGTATCAGCTTTTCCCTTCAGATAAGTCCTATCCTTTTTTCTTCATTACAAATCATTCATTTTCAGAGTCTTTCTACCTTCAACTTTCGAGGTCATTGCATTTCATTCTCTTAAAGTCTGCCTATGAGGCGTTTCAGTGTCAGTTCTATTCAAAAGCAAAAGAAGGATGTCAAGGCTAACTACTAGCTTCCCAGTTATATGGCACAACAAGATTGAAATGTAGAAAAAGAAGGTAAAGCATGAAGGACTAATGGAAATCCCATCAGTGGGGTTATCAGATAATTGTTGGGAAAAGCAAAGTCAAATAAGAAGAGACAGAAACACAAAACAACAATACATGGTAAAACATTTGGGTCATCAAGATCAGAGGGTTGAAAGTCATCCGGGATACCGAGGCATTTCAAAGCAAGTCCAAGGAAGCTAGTAATAGCAAAGTAGGAAGCAGGAGCATGGCCAACAATAATGCCAACAGCTAACCACCATTTTATATTAGCAAATCTTTCTTTAATTAAAACAAAGGTAGACAATTTTCTTTGTAAGAAGAAGCCTACCTGGATAACAAGGGAATACTTTCCAAATTCAGCAAGCAGGAGTCCACCTGGAAAATAAGGGAATACTTTTAAATGCAGCAATCAGGAGCCCACCTGGAAAATTGGGGAATATTATTCAAGCACGGCAGTCAGTCACCCAAATGGATAATAAGGGAAGTATAATGCAATGTTTTATCTTTCAAGTTTAATATTTGGTAACATAACGAGCCCAGTTATCAAACTGAGGCATAAAATATTCTTTGTCTTGTAAGTTTGTTGCAATTAGGAGCCCACCTGGAGAACGAGAGAATACTTTTCAAAATAAGCAAGAAGGAGCCCACCTGGAGAACAAGGGAATATCTTTTCAAATGCAGCAATCAGGAGCCCACTTGGAGAATAAGGGAATATCTTTTCAAATGAAGCAAGCAGGAGACCACCTAGAGAACAAGGGAATCCATTTCAAAGTTCAGTAATCAGGAGCCCACTTGGAGAACAAAGGAGTATCTTTTTCAAATCAGCAAGCTAGAGCCAACCTGGAGAACAAGGGAATATCTTTTCAAAATCAGCAAGCAGCAGCCCACCCGGAGAACAAGGGAATATCTTTTCAAATGCATCAAGCAGGAGCCCACCTGGAAAATAGGGGAATATCGTTTTCAACGACAACAATCAGGATCCCACTTGGAGAATAAGGGAATCCATTTTAAAGTTCAGTAATCAGGAGCTCACCTGGAGAATAAGGGAATCCATTTCAAGTTTCAGTAGTTAGGAACCCACCTGGAAAACAAGGGAAGTGCAATCCAAATTTTAGCCTTTAATTTTAATATCTGATAACATGATATGCCTAGTCACCAGACTAGGGTAGAAAAATTTTCTTTGTTTGTCGTTTTTTATTGCAATCATGTCATGACCCAAATCCGGTTGTGATGGCGCCAAACAATTAAGCTAGGCCAGCCAGACCAATAATTATTTTTCACAAGAATAATATCAGTCCCAAATGGACAACCCAAGAAGAATATATGAGTCAAAGAAACTCCAATAATAATAATACGAATGAATACTGAGAAGTGCGAAAACGAACTAACACTCCCAAAGATCTGGGGTCACAAGTCTAGAGCCTCTAAACAAAACCGAATAGTAATGGATAATACTGTATGAAATACTCAAATCTGAATCATAAAGAAATAACTGAAAAGAGATGAGAAGCTAGGTTCTGCGAACATCGGCAGCTACCTCAGCAACTCAGAATAACTCTGTGAAAGCTGGAGTGCTCGTCTACCTCTCCTGAGTACCTGAATCTCAGCACAAATGTGCAGGGAGTAGGGATGAGTACTAAGTACTCAATGACTAATAAATATATATAAATATCTGAAAGTAAGAAATCCATAGAATACCACATAATGAAGCTAAACTACAGTCCGATCCTCCTACGAACTAACAAGAATAGTACAATACAATTATCACAGACAATTAAACAGATAAAAATGCAATGCAATGCATATGACCGCTACGGTGTGTAGCCCGATCCATTTAACATAAACGACGCTCACTGGGGGTGTCTATAGACTCCGGAGGGGCTCCTACAGCCCAAGCAAAAAATACTGCGGCGTGCAGCCCGGTCCTCATATCAACTGTTGCGGCGTGCAACCCGATCCATCCTCAGTCCACAACATGCATATGAGTCACACAACAATTCAATTTATTTAATTCCAGGTTCCAGATCATTAATTGTGAAAATACTTTAACTTTTATTTAATTTTCCAAAAGCAAGTGACTTAGCATTTCAACATGGCGATATCAATCCAGGACTGAGATCAGTGATTAAGCAAATAGAGCTATCACATATATAACTATCCCCTAGGGATACTACAGGTCGGCACAAGGCCCCAAACATGGCTTACAGCCCACAAGATATATCAAACACAGTGTTTTTCAATCATATATATCATGTTATTCTTATTCGGGATGGACTAAGTCTCAATCCCCAGTCACAATCAATCCCGCACCTGCCACGGGACCTATTAGCGTCATAATGATCTAAGCCGGGGTTTCGAACCCTCAGGCTACCATATACACAAACTACTCACCTCTAGTCGGTCGTGGACTCGTCCAGAATGCCTTTTCCTTTTGAATTTTCTGCCTCGAGTGTCGAATCTAGTCAAACCACAGCAATTATGTCAATTACGGGTCAAAGAAACATAACCCAATTCAATTTACACGAAATATGCATTAATGCACTAAGTCGGTAAAACCCGAACCCGGGCCCGCTTCTTAAAAAATTCCAAAATTTGTACCAACGTGTTCCTCATCTCGCCACGAGTCCGTGCATATAAAATTTGTCGAAATCAAAGTTCAAATGGCCTTTCTAAAGTCAAATTTTTATTTCCAAAACCTAGGCCCTCATTCTTCACAATTTCTACCCAAATTCATGAAGTTTGATGTTAATTCTACCGTAAAATCATATTTTTGAGTCAAAAAACGTACCTCCGATGTTACCCCGTTGATTCCTCTCTTCACAACACCCAAAACCCTCTCTAAACAAAGTGAAATTAGTGAAATAATGATTAGGGTCGCGATTGGTTTTTAATTAATCTGTTTCTGCACAGTTGTCGCCTTCTATGCGATCGCATGCCCACTATTGTGATCGCATAGAGCAAGTTTTTCCAGGCCTCATTTTTCTTCTCTGCGATCTCAGGCCTAGCCATGCAATCGCACGGCTTCACGCCCTTACTCTTCGTGATCGCATCCCAGCTTACGCGATCGCACTGCATAGCCTAAGAAACCTATGCGATCGCAATGCATTTCACGAGATCGCATAGCATAAATTCTTCGCCCCTTCAGACTCTTCTATGCGATCGCAATCCTGTCTATGCGATCGCACAGAGTAACAGCTGTATGCAATTTTCTGTAGAAATTTTATGATCAAAACTTGCCCGTTAGCCATCCGAAATGATCCCGAGACTCCCGGGACCTCAACCAAAGCCACCAATACATCACATTACCTCATTCAAACTTGCTCGTAACATAAAAGCACCATCATAAACATCAAAATCTCGATTTTCACATGGATTCAAGCTTAAGATTCTTCAAAACTTTCGAAACTAACATTTGATCCAAAACCTGACCTAAACACCTCCGAATGACCTGAATTTTTGCACGCACATCCAAAATCACCTAACAGAGCTATTGCAACTCTCAGAATTTCATTCCCAGCCCTGGATCAAAATCCTACCTACCGTTCGGATTTTGCCAAAAATCAACCTTAGCCAATTCAAGCTTAAAACTACACCAGACCTCCGAATTTGATTCCGATTGCTCTCCTAAGTCATAAATGATCCCCCGAAACTAGTCGAATCATCAGAATTCAATTTCGGGCTATCTAGCTCACCGATCAACATTCGGTTGACCTTTCCAAACTATCCTTCTCATAAAGAGGTTTATGGCCTCATTTCTATCTAAATTCTTTCCGTTTTGCTTCTAACTTACGAACACATATAAATTAGCATATTGAAGTGTTAAATGAAGAAAACGGGACAATAACTCCCGTAACAACGAGCCGGGTCGTTACATTCTCCCCAATTTAAACAAACGCTCGTCCGCTAGCGGATTAAGAAAACATACCTAGAGTCTCAAATAAGTGTGGATATCTGCTCTGCATCTCCTGCTCGGTCTCCCAAGTTGCTTCCTCCATGGGATGACCTATGAACTGCACTTTAGCTGAAGCTCTGTCCTTGGATCTCAGCTTACAAACCTGTCGACCCAAAATGGCTACCGGCTCCATATCATAGGTCAAGTCCTCATCTAACTGTATCGTGTTGAAGTCTAACACATGTGACGAGTCTCCAACATACTTATGGAGCATAGATACATGGAATACCGGGTGAACTCCCAACAAACTAGGTGGCAAAGAAAGCATATAGGCCACCTCCCCAACTTTCCTTAGCACCTCAAAAGGTCCAATTAACCTTAGGCTCAACTTTCTTTTCTTTCCAAACCTCATAACGCCCTTCATAGACGAAACCTTCAGCAACACCTTCTTACCCACTGAATAAGACACATCTCCAACCTACCGGTCCACATAACTCTTCTGACGTGACTGAGCTGTGCAAAGTCTCTCCTGAATCACCTTCACCTTGTCTAAGGCATCCTGAACTAACTTTGTCCCCAAAAATCTAGCCACACCGGGCTTAAACCAACCGACTGGAGACCTACACCACCTCCCATATAAAGCTTCATACGGTGCCATCTGAATGTTGAACTGATAGCTCTGCAAGAGGGAAGTAATCAGCCCATTAACCGCCGAAATCAATAACATAAGCACGCAACATGTCCTCCAGTATCTGAATAGTACGCTCGTACTGCCCATCCGTCTATGGATGAATTGCTGTGCTCAGCTCTACCTGTGAACCCAACTCTCGCTGAAATGTCCTCCAAAACTGAGAAGTGAACTGGGTACCTCTGTCTGATATAATAGAAATGGGAACTCCATGCAGTCTCACAATCGCGCGGATGAATATGTCTGCCAGCCGCTCCGAGGAGTAAGTAGTATGCACTGGAATGAAGTGAGCTGACTTGGTCAGCCTATCCACAACCACCCAAACTGAATCAAACTTCCTTACTATCCGAGGGAGTCCACTAACAAAGTCCATAGTGATCCTTTCCCACTTCCACTCAGGAATATCAATATGCTAGAACACACCACCAGGCCTCTGATGCTCATATTTGACCTGCTGACAGTTTAGCCACCGTGCCACATGATTCACAATATCTTTCTTCATCTTTCTCCACCAGTAATGCTGCCTCAAATCCTGATACATCTTTGCGGCACCTGGATGAATAGAATATCGCGAGATGTGGGCCTCCTCCAATATCAACTCATGAAGGCCATCAACATTGGGCACGCATATCCGTCCCTGCATCCGCGACACACCATCACTATCAATAGTGACATCTCTGGTATCATCATGCTGAACTCTGTCCTTAAGGAAAAGTAAGTGTGGATCATCATATTGGCGTTCTCGAATACGGTCATATAAAGAAGACCGAGCTACCACGCAAGCCATTACCCTACTAGGCTAAGAAATATCCAGCCTCACCATGTGATTAGCTAACGCCTGAACATCAACTGCAAGGGGTCTCTCCCCAACTGGAATATACGCCAGCTGCCCATAAATAGCCTTCCGGCTCAATGCATCGGCCACTACATTGGCCTTCCCGGGATGGTACAAAATGGTAATATCATAGTCTTTAAGCAAATCGAGCCACCTCCGCTGCCTCAAATTGAGATCTTTATGCTTAAACAAATGCTGAAGGCTGCATTGGTCTATATATACATCACAAGATACACCATACAAATAATGCCTCAAAATTTTTAAGGCATGAACAATAGAAACTAACTCTAAGTCATGAACAGGGTAGTTCTTCTCGTGGGGCTTTAGCTGACGAAAGGCATATGCAATAACTTTACCCTCCTGCATTAATACGCAACCGATCCCAACTCTCAAAACATCACAATATACCGTATAAGACCCTGAAGCTGATGGAAACACAAGTACCAGAGCTGTGGTCAAAGCCGCCTTAAGCTTCTACAAGCTCTCCTCACATTCATCAGACCACACAAATGGAGCATTCTTATATGTCAACTTAGTCAAAGGCTAAGCAATGGATGAAAAACCCTGAATAAACCTGCGGTAATAACCCGCCAAGCCAAGGGAACTCCGGATCTCAGTAGCTGAGGAAGGTCTGGGCCAATTCTGCACTGCCTCGACCTTCTGTGGATCAACCCAAATACCACCACTGGACACTACATGTCCCAGAAAAGTCACAGTATCAAGCCAGAATTCACACTTAGAAAATTTTGCATAAAGATTTTCTTCTCTCAACCTCTGCAATACCACCCTCAAGTGTTGTGCATGCTGCTCCTGGCTGCGTAAATACACCAGGATATCATCAATAAACACGATCACGAAAGAATCAAGGTACGACCGAAATACACTATTCATCAAGTGCATGAATGCAATTGGGGCATTGGTTAGCCCAAAAGACATTACCAGAAATTCATAGTGCCCATATCTCGTTCTGAACGTTGTTTTCATAATGTCTAATCCCTAATCTTCAACTGATGATAGCCCGATCAAAGATCAATCTTAGAGAATACACTATCTCGCTGGAGCTGATCAAACAAGTCCTCAATACGAGGCAATGAGTACTTATTCTTCACTGTTACCTTGTTCAGCTGTCTGTAATCAATGCACATTCTCATCGTGCCATCTTTCTTCTTCAAGAACAATACTGGTGCACCCCAAGGTGACACACTCAGGTGAATGAACCCCTTATCTAAGAGTTCCTAAAGCTTCTCTTTCAACTCTTTTAACTCAGTTGGTGCCATGCGATAGGGAGGAATAGAAATGAGCTGAGTGCCCGGCACTAAGTCAATACCAAAATTAATATCCCTGTCAGGCGGCATGCTCGACAGGTCTGCTGGAAATACATCTGGAAAATGCCTCACAACAGGGACCGAATCAAGACTAGGTGTCTCAGCCTCAACATCTCTAATGAAGACCAAATAAGATAAACAACCCTTCCCAATCGTTCGTTGGGATTTTATAAAGGAAATCACCCTGTCGGACACATAATCAGTCAAGCCACGCCACTCGATCCTCGGATTACCTAGAATAGCTTGTATAACTATCTTGGCATGATAGTCCAGAATCGCATGGTAAGGAGATAACCAATCCATGGCTAGAATCACATCGAAATCCACCATGCCCAATAGTAACAAGTCAACTCGGTTCTCCAGACCCCCAATAGTAATAAGACATGATCGATATACCTGATCCACAACAACAGTATCACCCACTAGGGTAGACACATGCACAGGGAAGGCAAGAATACCACAGGTCATACCCAAATGGTGTGCAAAATATGAAGAAACATAGGAATACGTGGATCCGGGATCAAATAAAACAGAAGCATCCCTATGGCAGACTGAGATAATACCTGAAATGACAGCATCTGAGGTACTAGCATCCTTCCTATCCGGAAGAGCATAGAAATGAGCCTCGCCTTCGCTAGTATGATCTTTGCCCCTAGGGCAACCTCTGGACACCTGGCCACCACTCCTAGCTGACTGTGCTGGTGCTGAAGAAACAGGAGTAGAAGATGAGGACACTCTCTCCTGATATGGCCAAACTCGTCACACTTAAAGCAACGGCCTAAAGATGGAGGAAGAGACTGCTGAGGACCCCTTGCTGCAGATGAATTCTGAGCTGAAGAAGCAGGAGCAGAACTATGAGCTGGAAGGGCGCTCAATGCAGGCTGACTCTGCTGACGACCCTACTAACCCTGATGACCCTGATGGCCCTGACAACTATGATCTGCTGAAGCTCCACTGGACTCTGCACGTCCTGACTGAGGAGACCTGAAAGAACGACCCCTGCTATGCTGAGGCTGGCCCCTAGACAGAGCACCACTATAATTACTAGTACCGCGAGGCCTCTTAGCCTCCATCTCGTCACGCTCTCTACGGCAATATATCTCAATCTGACAAGCCGCATCAACCACCTCCTCAAAGGTAACTGCCGAAGCCCTCTCTCTGGTCATCAATATATGGATGGGATAGATGAGACCATCTATAAATCTTCTGATCCTCTCTCTATCCATCGGAATCATCCACATGGCATGACGGGCTAGCTGAGTAAATCTCAACTCATACTGAGTTACCGACATATCCCCCTGCTTCATCCACTCAAACTGACGACGCAGATCCTCTCTCTGGGACTGAGGCACATACTTCTCCAAAAATACCGTGGAGAGATGCTGCCAAGTGAGGGGCGCTGCCCCAGCGGACCTACGCCTCGCAAAATCCTCCCACCACTGAAATGATGGACCTGTGAACTGAAAGGTGGTGAAAGCAACACCGCTGGACTCCAGAATACCCGTGGTATGAAGCATACGCTGACACTTGTCCAAAAAACCCTGGATGTCCTCTCCCCCAACACCATTGAATGCCGGAGGCTGTAGCCTCTCAATTCTCTCCAAACGACGCTGCTCATTGTCAGGCATAGCTGGAACCACATAAGATGGGGCTGGTGCAACAAGTGCAGCTGGCTGAGTTGGAGCTGCCCCAGGAGCATGTAAACCCTGAACTACCGGTTCGGGTGTGCGAGCCACGGGGGTCTAATTTCCTCTCCCTACCTGTGAAGAAGCCGCTGCAGTAGAGGCTACGACCACCTGAGCTAAGCCACTACATACTGATAGAATCTGGGCCAAAGTCTCTTGAAGACCCAATATCTCAATAGAAACTGTCGGTGCCTGCACCTGAGCTTCTGGGATGCCTGCAGGCTGGAATCTGGTCCTGAGTCTGGGCCACTGGAGCAGGAATCTGACCCTGAGTTTGGTCAGCTAGTGGGTTAGCATGTGCTGGTGCTGCTGCCCTACCTCTACCACGACCACGGCCTTCGGGTGCCAATGGTGGTCGTCCGCCACGTCTGCTAGCATGTGTTCTCGCCATATGCAAGAGAATAGAATAGGGAAAAGTTTAGTTTCACGATAACACAAACCGCACGATATGAATCCAAGAAAAATGAAGTTTTTCCTAAAGTTCTGTAGCCTTCCGAGGATAGATACGGACGTCTTCATACCGATCCGAAAAAGGCTACTAAACCGGATTATGACTCGCGAGTCCTAGTAACCTAGGCTCTGATACCAACTTGTCACGACCCAAATCCGATCGTGATGACGCCCAAAAATTAAGCTAGGCCAGCCAGACCAATAATTGTTTTTCACAATAATAATATCAGTCCCAAATAGACAACCCAAGAAGAATATATGAGTCAAACAAACTCCAATACTAATAATACGAATGAATACTAAGAAGTGCGAAAATGAACTAACAATCCCAAAGATCTGGGTCACAAGTCTAGATCCTCTAAACAATACCGAATAGTAATGGAGAATATTGTATGAAATACTCAAATCTCAATCATAAAGAAATAACTGAAAAGAGATAAGAAGCTAGGTTCTGCGAACGTCGGCAGCTACTTCAGCAACTCGGAATAACTCGGTGAAAGCTGGAGTGCTCGTCTACCTCTCCTAAGTACCTGAATCTGCACACAAAGGTGAAGGGAGTAGGGGTGAGTACTAAGTACTCAGTGAGTAATAAATATATATAAATAGCTGAAAGTAGGAAATCCACAGAATACCACATAATGAAGCTAAACTACAGTCTGATCCTGCTACGAACTAACAACATTAGTACAATACAATTATCACAGACAATTAAATAGATAAAGATGCAATGCAATACATATGACCGCTATGGCGTGTAGTTCGATCCATTTAACGTCGACGACGCTCACTGGTGGTGTGTACAGACTCTGGAGGGGCTTCTACAGCCCAAGCGCAAAATGCTGCAGCGTGCAGCCCGATCCTTATATCAACTGCTGCGGTGTGCAGCCCGATCTATCCTCAGTCCACAACATGCATATGAGCACACAACAGTTCAATTTATTTAATTCTAGCTTCTAGATCATTAATTATGAAAATACTTTAACATTTATTTAATTTTCCAAAAGCAGGTGACTTAGCATTTCAACATGGCGATATCAATCCAGGACTGAGATCAGTTATAAGCAAATAGAGCAATCACATATATAACTATCCCCTAGGGATACTACAGGTTGGCACAAGGCCCCAAACATGGCTTACAGCCCACAAGATATATCAAACATAGTTTTTTTCAACCGCATATATCATGTTATTCTTATTCGGGATGGACTAAGTCTAAATCCCCAGTAACAATCAATCCCGCACCTGCCACGGGGTGCAAGCCACGCCCCTACTAGCATCACAATGTGCTAAGCCGGGGTTTCGAACCCTCAAGCTACCATATACACAAACTACTCACCTCTAGTCAGTCGTGGACTCGTCTGTAATTCCTTTTCCTTTTGAATTTGCCGCCTCGTGTGTCGAATCTAGTCAAACAACATCAATTATGTCAATTACGGGTCAAAGATTGGCTATTTTGTGATATAGGCCTGGATGAATTAGTTCTCATAATTTACTTTCATATAATAATAAATTCATAGGAACATAGGAAATTAACTCGCAATGTAAATTTGGGTTTCGAATTAGGTAGCAGATTCAAGATAAAGGGGTATTCCCTTTGTTTGAACCCGGACTTGAATTTAAAACCCGAATTTATAATTTTAAGTTAATTGGCCTTTTAAATACAAATAATAAATAGAGAATTTTAGTTTGCTTTAGGTTGTCCTTGTAATAATAAAAAATGAGATGAGACTCACCAAATCAAATATACAATTGCGGTGTCCTCATTAATTACTTAATAAAAATACTTAGATTCAGGATAGGTCGTTTAGACAATTTCATGGTCTTCCCAAAAGATAACAATACGTTAGTCTCTTTAGACGCGATTTTAATAAAATTACATTTCTAAAATTGGGCTTGCATTTCATGCGATCCAAATCTAGATCCAAAACATTAATAGGAATGTGTCGAGGATCCGGGTGCATTTCATGTGACGTGGTCCAAAAAAATACGTTCTTAAATGACGTTCACTTTCTTAAATAAAATAATAATTGACAAATAGCGGTAAATGAATTTTAAATTGCACTGTATGTTTAACATATATAAAATTAAGATTAAGTGAAATATAACAGTTGAACGACCGTGCTAGAACCACAGAATTCGGGAGTGCCTAACACCTTCTTCCGAGTTAACATAATTTCTTACCCGGATTTCTGGTTCACAACGGTTAAACAGATTCAAACCCTTTCCTTGATTCGGGAATCAAACTGGTGAGTTGGGACACCATAAATATCCCAAATGGAAACTATGAATCTTTTAGCAAATGAATCTCGTTTCGATTGTACTTTAATTGGAGAAACTCCTTTTATTACCCCGGGGTGTAGTAAAGTAAGTGGAAAAAGGAGGTGTGATAGGGGACAGAGTTGGTCTAGGATGCCTTAAATAAGGTGAAGGTGATTTAGGAGAGATTTCGTACATCTTAGTCGCGTCAGAAGATTTATGCGGACCAGAAGTCCGAGATGTATCTTATTCGGTAGGCGAGAAGGTCTTGGTGAAGGTTTCACCTATGAAGGGTGTCATGAGATTTGGAAAGATAGGGAAGCTGAGTCCGAGGTTTATTGGCCCTTTTGAGATACTCAGGAGGATTGGAGAGGTGGCCTATATGCTTGTTTTTCCACCTAGCATGTCAGGAGTTCATCCGGTATTTCACGTGTCTATATGTTGGGGACCCATCTCATGTGTTGGATTTTAGTACAGTTCAGTTGGATGATGACTTGACTTATGATGTGGATCCGGAAGTTATTTAGGGTCAATAGGTTCGGAGATTGATGTCTAAGGATATAGCTTCAGTGAAGGTGTAATGGAGAGGTCGACCCGTGAAGGAGGCTACTTGGGAGACCGAGCGGGAGATGCGGAGTAGATATCCTCACTTGTTTGAGACTCAAGGTATGTGTCTTGACTCGCTTGAGGACGAGCCTTTTTTTTAGTTGAGGAGGATGTGACGACCTGACCCATCATCACATGAGATACCGCACCGTTTCCCCCATATTGTATTGATTTATGTGTCAATATTGGTATTTTAGTTGATCGGTTGGAATTGAGTTGCTTTTAGTTGGAAATGAGGTACTTAACCTCTTAGAAGAAAGCTTGTTTTAGAAAAGTCAACCAAAAGTTGACAATATGGTTAGAGGGCTGGGATATGAATTTGGTGATTCGATTAGCTTAGAGGGATTATTTGTGACTTAGGAGTGTGATCGGAATCAAATTTGGAGGTCCAGTATAGAATTAGGCTTGAATTGGCGAAGTTGGAATTTTGGAGAATTCTACTTGAAGGTGGTATTTTGATCCGAGGGTTGGAATGGAATTTCGAGAGTTAAAGTAGCTTCGTTAGTTGATTTTGGATATGTTTGCAAAATTTTAGGTCATTCGGACGTCGTTTGGTCGGGCTTTTGATCGAATGCGTATTGTGAAAGTTTTGAAGAAAACTAGGCTTGAATCCGATGTATTTTAATGATTTTAGCATTGTTTGGCCTTTTTTAAGGATTGGAACCAGTTTGAATAAGTTTTTAGGACATGTTGGTGCTTTTAGTTGAGGTACCGGGGGCCTCGGGGTGATTTTAGATGGTTAAAATGAGAGTTTTAAGCATTTCTTGCAGGGGCCGCGTAAGCGGATAATAGACTGCGGAAGCGGTCGAGGGGAAAACCATATAAGCGTGCTTGGATCGCATAAACGGTCCCAGGATTTTTATGTCAGACCGCATAAGCGGTCAATTTATCGCATAAACGGGATCGCATGCGCGGTTAGTGGACCGCAGAAGCGGAAAAAGGACATGTGTTATAGTGAACAGTGTTCACGAACTTGAAAAAGAAAAAACATATTTTGGACTTCGACTTAAGCGGGTTTTGGGAGATTTGAAAAGGATTCTAAGGGGTTTCAATAGGTATGAATATTTGGACTCGGATTATCTTATTATGGTGTAAAAACATGAATTAATCAAGGAATTTCAAGGAATTAAAGGGTAAACATGGATGTTAGGGCTTGAAACCTAAGAGGGTTTGGATTGATGATTTGAGGGGACAAATAGACTCCGATTCTTATGTATTTTATATGTATGGACTCGTCGCGTGACGAGGATTCCAGTGATGTAAATTTTGTAATTTTTCAAGAAGTGGGATCAGGGCTCAGGTTTTGCCAACTTCGTATTTTTGGGTATTTTTCGAGTTCTTTCAATTGGGTTATGTTCTATTAGCTTTTTAAAACATATTACTCGTGGTTTTTGATTATATTTTTTGCGTTATGAGGTTGATTCAAGGGGGAAAGGCTCAACGAACTAGTCTCGTGGCCGGTTTGAGGTGAGTAATAGATGTAGATGATGACCTGAGGGTTTGAAATCCCGGTATATCACACTGTGATGCTATATTGAGGCGACACACGTACTCAACGGTGAGTGCGGGGTCGATTGTTATTGGGGACTATGGTTTAGTCCGACTGAATGATGTTTGTACTGTGTTACTGGCTAGAAATTAGCTGGCAAACCTCCTACTTGGATGGTTATGGATATATTTGGCCTGTATGCCGATTATTTGGATCTCGTAGGGATTATTATCACTGTTTCCATGATGTTTAGCATGTTTTCATGATATTAGTCCTGAGTTAAACACTGTCTCAAAATGGCTAATAAATTTCTAAGGCTTTAAATGCTAAATCTATAACGTCTGATAATTAGAATTGAAAATGGTAAGTTTGACTATGCCTTTGTGGCTTGCATGTATATAACTGGACTGATTGTGGATCGGGCTGCACGCTGTAATGAATGTTACAATGATATTGCCCTTGGGCTGTAGGAGCCCTTCCGGAGTCTGAACACCCACAGTGAGCGCGGGTACCCAAATGGATCGGGCTACGCGCCGCAGCGGTCATGTGCACTGCATTGCATTCATGCATCGATATCTACTTGTTTTATCTGTCAGTACTTGTTTCTGTTCCATTGTTAAATGTGTAGAAGTACTGATTATAGCTTTGCATTATTATATTTTGGAATTTCTCACTATCAGTAAGTATACATGTCTATTACCACTGAGTTGGAAGTACTGACTTTACTCCCTGCACCATGTGTGCAGATTCAGCTGTCTCGGGAGCTTAGCTGAGTTGTTTGCTGCTTTAGAGCATTTTCGGAGTTGTCGAGGTAACTGCCTGACGTCCGCAAGACCTGACTCCTCCCCTTTCCCTTTTATCACTTTTTTGCAGTTTTGAACATTTGTATTACTGACGTCTTATTACCCTGTATTGGTAGAGGCTCTAGACTCATGACCCCTAGGGCTTTGGGAGTTTATTCAGTATTAACTTGATATTCAGATTATTTCTATATATCAGTTAAAATTTTTAGCTTCATTGTTGTTAATGATATTCAAATAACTGGTTTTGATCTTCATGCTCGGGTTGAAGGTGTAAATGGTCGAGCTTTCCTAGAAATTGTGTTGGGCGCCATCACGACCGGGTTTAGAGTTGTGACATGAAAGGCGAAGCTTCGCGTTCACGGTTGGTGTTACGCATTCGCATAGAGGAAATATGAGGGGCCAAGAATTTGGCCTACGCATTCACGTATATGGGCTTCGCAATTGTGTTGTTATAAGACCCAGGTCTTCTTGTTCGCGTGGGTGATGCCGCATTCGCGAAGGGCAATTTAGCAGTTTTAATAATTGTTCATCACGAACGTGTGGGTTGTGGCTACATTCACATAGAGTAAAACACCTAGGCACAAAAAGTTTTATTCGAATATTTCATCTGTGAGTTTATTCATTTTTCCTCCATTGTTAACCACCTTGAGAGCTTTTTGGGAGTAGTTGAAGAGGCTTTTAACGGTGATTGATTGGAGGTGAGTCTCGTGACCTAGAAACATCATTTAATTGAAGAATCAATCTTTAATTCTTGGAAATTTGGGTAATAATTGGATGAACTAGGGCTTGGTTTTTGAATTGAAAATTTGGAATTTGAAAGGACATTTGAACTCCAATTTTGGTAAATTTGATATTATAGACTCGTGGCGAGAGGAGGAATCCGGTGATGTGAATTTTGTAATTTTTCAATAAGTGAGCCCAGGGCTCGGGTGTTGCCACCATCATGATTTTTGTTGTTTTTTGAGTCTTTTTGATTGGGTTATGTTCCTTTAGCCAATTGTAACATACATGCGAGGAGATTAATTCGAGGGGAAAAGGCATAGCGAGCTAGATTTTGGGCCGACTTGAGGTGAGTAATAGATGTATATGATGACCTGAGGGTTTGAAACCCTGGAATATCGCATCGTGACACTATATACGTACTCTACGACGAGTGTAGGGTCGTTTGTGATTAGGGATTGCGACTTAGTCAATCCCGAGTGATGTTTATATAGTGTTCTTGACTAGAAATTGTTTGGTAATCATTCTACTTGGGTTTTATGCATATATTTGGGCTTTGTGCCGATCATTTGAATCCTTCAGGGATTATTATCACTGTTTCCATATTACTTGGCATGTTAAATGATTTAGTCCTGAGTTTAAACACTATTTTGAAATGTTTAGACATATTTCTAAGATTTGAAACTTAAACTACAATTTTTTACATTTTGAGCTGAGAGCTATTGCTTTAATATTGCCTGAGTGTCTTACGTGCATATTCTATACTGAGTATGGATATATTTGCACGCTGCAACGATGTTATGATTTATATTGCGCTTGGGCTGTAGGAGTCCCTCTGGAGTATGAACCCTCACAGTAAGCGCGGGTACCCAAATGGATTAGGTTGGGCGCTGAAGCGGTCATATGCATTGGATTGCATTCACGTATTGATATTTATTTATTTTACCTGTCATTTATTCATTGCTATTTCACTGTTAAATATGATGGATTGCCAGTTATAGCTTTACATGATAATATTTCGTGATATCTTATCTTCAGCCATTATATATGTTTATTACACATTGAGTTGGATTATTCACTTTACTCCCTGCGCCATGTGTGCAGATACAGGTATCCCGGAGGCTCAGCACACTTATTAGCTGCTTACAGATTTATCCCGGAGTTGTCGAGGTAGCTGCCTAGCATCCGCAGGACCCGACTTCTCCCCTTAGCCCTTTTGTTTCCGCATCCTAGACTCTTTTATGTGTAGATTGATACTCATTTGTATTTAGAGGGTCTAGACTCGTGACCCTACATCTGTTGGGAGTTGTCTTTGACAGTTGTTATGGTTTTTCCATACTACTTCTTTTTATTATCTGGTTGGAAATCTTGTAAAATGCTAAATTAACTCTATTAACTGGTAATGTGTTTTTGTACTTGGGTTGAGAGTGTTCAAATGATCGAGCTTGCCTAGAAATTATGTTGGGTGCCATCACGGCCGGGATTGGGGTCGTGACATGTTGTTATCAGAGCCTAGGTTACGAGGCTTCATGAGTGATGAGCTAGTTTAGTAGAGTCTCGCAGATCGGTATGAAGGTGTCTGTATCTATCCTCGAGAGGCTGCAAAACCTTTAGGAAACACTTCATATTTTTGAAATTCTTGTCGTGCGACTTTGTTGATCCGAGAACTAAACTTCTGTATTATATTTTCTCGTAGATTGCGAGAACTCGTGCTACCGAACATGATGAACGACCACCACTACCACCCACTAGAGACCGTAGGCGTGGGCATTGCCGTGGTCGAGGCAGACTAGTGAGGGCAGCACCTGCAGATCCACCATCTTCCCCGATTCAGGACCAACCTCTAGTTGTCGATGCTCCAGCAGCAACTGTTCAGGCACCAGCAGTGCCCATTGTGATTCTTGGTCTCCAGGAGGCCTTGGCTCAGATACTATCGGTTTACATTGGCCTAGCTCAGGCAGTCTTAGTCTCTACTGCAGCAGCTACCTCACAGACCGGGGAAGGTCATCAGACCCTCGCTGCTCACACACCTGAGCAAGTTTTTCATTGATTGTAGACACCGGGAGCAGCCCCAGCTCAGCTAGTTGCACCAATTACCCCAATTGCTCCAGTCGCACCAGCTCCATATTATGTGGTTCTAGCTATGCCAGATGATAAGAAGCGTCGACTGGAGAGGTTCGGTAGGCTCCAGCCTCCAACGTTTGGTGGTGCGGAGGGCGAGGATGCCCAGAGATTTCTAGACAGGTATCATCGTATGCTTCGCACCGCATGGATTTTAGAGTTGAGTGGAGTGGCTTTGATGACTTTCCAGTTCTCAGGGCCTGCATTTACATGGTGGGAGGACTTTTTTAGGCGTAGGCCTATTGGTGTTGCGCCCCTCACATGGCAGCAATTCTCTACTCTCTTTCTGGAGAAGTACGTCCCATAGTCTAGTAGAGAGGAGTTGCAGCATCAGTTTGAGTGGTTGGTTCAGGGGGACATGTATGTGACCCAGTACGAGATGAGGTTTACACAGTTTACTCGGCATGATACTGGGATGAGGAGGTTCGTGGATGGCCTCAACTATTCACTTTGTATTTTGATGACCAGAGAGAGGGTTATGGGTGCCTCATCGAGGAGGTAGTTGACATGGCTCGAGAGATCGATACGGTTCGCCGTAGGTAGCGTGAGGAAAGGAAGTCCAAGAGGCCTCGAGGTTCAGGTAGCTTCAGTAGTGCTCCGTCTAGGGGCCATTTCTAGTGTGGCAAAGGTCGTTCCTTCAGGCCTCCTCAGTCGGGTCATCCAGAGTACAGTGGGGCTTCTTTAGGCTGTGGTCATCAGGGATTTCAGCAGGGCCAGTCTTCACTTAGTGCCCTCCCAGCACAAAGCTCTAATCCTGCCTCTTCAGCCCAGAGTTCTTCTGCAGCGAGGGGTTCCGTTCAGTCCCCTTCTCTGATACCGGGCAGTTGCTTCAAGTGCGGTGAGTTTGGCCATATGAGGAGACAATGTCCTCAACTTTGTGGTGGTCAATCTCACCAAAGGGATTAACCCTCATCTTCTACTCCATTTACTTCAACACCCTCCCAGTCAGGTAAGGGTGGGGGCCAGGCATCTAAGGGATGCCCTAGGGGTGGAGACCGATCTGGCCGTGGCCAGGCTCGATTCTATGCTCTCCTAGATATAAGGGACCACGTTGCATAAGATGCTTATCACAGGTATTATCTCAGTTTTCCACGGGGATGCCTATGTCTTGTTTGTTCCCGATTCTACCTATTCTTATGTGTTTTTATATTTTGCCCATCATCTGGGTACTGTAAGCACGTGATTTTTTCCCCAAGCAATTAATTCCAAAATAAAAATACAAAAATGATTTTTGATTGAAATTGGTTTGAAAATATCAGTGTTTGTTTTAATTGTTGAAATAAAGTAAAAGAAATTTGAAATGAAATACAAAATGAAATTAATTGAAAAATATAAAAAATATAAGTTAATTACTAAGAAATTGGAAAATCAAGGAAAAAATATAATAAAAATTGAAAATCAAAGAAAAACACATCAATTTAAATATACAAGGAAAAAAGGTCTAAAAAACAAGGGGAAATACAGAAAATTAAATAAACAAATACTATACAAAAATACAAAAATAGGTACATACATGGAAATACAAAATACAAAGTGTATTTGGGCCAAATACATGGAAAATTAGCCCAAAATAACACTCAACAGACCAGGCCCAAATTAATTGAACCGGTCTACCCAGGCATAAGCTAAACGATGACGTATCAAGGGAACAGATCTGGGCCATTAATGATTTGAATCGAACAGATCAAATAAGGCGGTTGCCTTGTAAATGAAACCACGTCGTGTGAAGAAACAATCAGGGCCGTTCATTTAATTAATCCAACGGATGAAATCAATGTCTCATTAAAGCCAAACGACGTAGCTTAGGCAAAATAATCTCATTCGTCTATCTAGTTTATCTAACGGATGAGAGGAGAATTACATTAAAATTAAACAACAACATTTAGAGGCTAAAATAATCCTGGCCGTTCATCCTAGACAATCTAGCGGTGGAAAACTATCGTTCAAATCAGATCATTACATACAGACTCCCAAACACATGAAACCCTAGCTGCATCATTCACCCTCCCCTTCTCTTACAAGACCACCGGAACCCTACAGGTGGTCAACCTTCTGTCATCTTCCCCCGCTCAGGCCACCCCTAAACACCCATCTCCTTCTTCTAACACCATTACCCCGTTAACCTCACCCCATAAAACCCACCAATCTCCTAGTTCTTGAAAATTCGGTCACCGGAACCCTAGCCGACGACCACCAAACTATGAATCAGCCCTCCACCTTAACACCCCATAACCACTATGAAACGATCTTTCACCCCATCCTAGTCCCATATCTCGAATCAAAGCCAAACTCTTCGAATATCAAAAAGTTGTCGCTGGAACCTTACTCCGGCGAACAACCCAAAATTAAAACCTTTCCAAACCACATCCATGGTCCCCAAATACCCCCTTCACACACCAAACCAGACTTCCAAGAGTCTGCCGGGAATATCTATAGTAAAACAGACTCCAAGTCTCTGAAACACTGTAAAACTAAGAAAATAAGAAAGAAAAAAAGAAAGAAAGAAGAAAG
This sequence comes from Nicotiana noctiflora, assembly GCA_032618575.1. Taxonomy (NCBI): domain Eukaryota; kingdom Viridiplantae; phylum Streptophyta; class Magnoliopsida; order Solanales; family Solanaceae; genus Nicotiana; species Nicotiana noctiflora. Next base: position 77,294 of record JASVEL010007185.1, read on the forward strand.
AAAGAAAGAAAAGAAAAAAGAAAGGAAAAGAAGAAACCCTAAAAGCTAAGTACCCTGAACCCATATCTATTCTTTACTTTGCTCTTTTGTGTTCTTATTTGCTAAAATCTGAGTCTATTACATGTGTATGCTTGAAGTCGATTAAGTTCTTAGTTCTGAATATAAGTACCTGTAAATCATATGCTATTAGTTTATTTTATGCTATTGTTCAATAGTTCCTGTCTCGACTAGGGTTTTGATTTATTGGAATTCAACCATTATCAATTTGTCTCTCTGAGTTCTGATTAACTTTAAAGTTAGTCGTAGCTATTTGTGCAAGACTACATAAATCTGGCTACATTTGCAATATGATTTATATGTTTGTTTATTCTGAACTTCTGAGTGCTTAGTCACATTTAGGTTATATCTGCAAAATGTTTATTGTGGTTATTATTGCAACACAGTGCGAGTCTTTGATTTGTAAAGTTTATTTGTGGCTATCTTTGTAAGAGTGGTTAATTCTGAAAAGGTTACTTAGCCTGAAACTGGATAAAATTGAAAGTGGGGTTTTAGGGGTTATATTTTAAATATGTTCAATTACCCAAGTCATAACAGACCTAATAGTAGGTCGGGTAAATATTATTGAGTGTAAGGGGTAGAAGGGGAAGGTAAATTGGTATTTTTGAGGATTATATAGAGGTAGTGGGGGTATAAATGACATTGAGGCTTGGTTTTACTGAAAATGTGTCAATAATAAAGGGTAAACTAGGCATAGTTAAAAGGCAAATATTTAATAAACCTTAGCAAGTGAGGGCAACTAGGTCAATTCCACCTAATAGAACAATAAAGAATAGCCTAGAACCTTCTAGCAGGGGTTCAAGTGCATTTTCATTAGAAATAGCTTTGACTTAACCGATTTAATTGAAAAAGAGTTGGGGTGGGAAATATGAATAACTAATTCAAAATTCCCTCCCTAATTCACTCAATAAATAGGTTGTCTTAAGCCTAAAAAAGAGGTTCCCAATTTTTAGAACTCGAAAATTTCCAGATTTTGAGAGGGTTGGATTTTTTGTTAAATTTTTAGAGTATTCAGAGTTACTATAGTTCTGAATTCTCTATATTAAAATCCCACTGGTATTCTACTTAGCAGATAGTTCGAGTCTATTTCTGGGAATCTCTGCTGGTTATTCTTCTGTCTGTTTACTTCAACTTTGCTTGGATTTCCATTTGCTCGAGTTATTTGCCGATTTATCAGTTGAATTTTGGGATCTGTTGTGTTGATTGCTCCCTGTTTGCTGTTGCTTATAGTCATTGCTATTGCTGATTTTTCTTCTTCTCCAAAGCCTAGAACTCATTGATTTGATTCTGAATCACGTACACATTACTATGACCTAGAGCTGTATTTGAAAGTCTGCTGAAGGAATGAGAATTATTATCATGCTTTAGTTAATCATTCGTGTGATTGCAATTTCATTATATAGTTATAATTTGTAGATCTCTTATAATTCATTTAGGAACGAGTTGTAATAAGTACTAGACTATACGAACTCGATTTAGATTAAAGTAGTAGTAGATAATACTGTAGTAAACGTATCTAGTAGGTTAGTTATAATGATCACCTAAAACTAAAACTGGCCTAAAACTTAGCCAGATCACCCAGATCCATAACTATTATAAATTAGATGTGTAATGCTAATACTTATATATTTTATTAATCAAGTTCTTAATCAGAAATCATTTAATTTGAAAACATGAAGTAGTTGAATTTTAAATCACGTTACTGTTTTAACATTACTAAAACTAGATTAGCTATAAACTTGTATTCAACTTTGTAAAATAGAAATCTGAAACATAATTTTAATCTAAGCATGCTTTAGTTAAAAATGTAAATGTTCTTTCACTCTAAGTAGATAGATAATTCTGCAATTAGTATTGTTAGTTAAATAACGATATCATATTCTGTTAGTTTACCGGTTGAGTAACAACATTGATTTAAACTAGATATTAAGGTTCATAGTTGATTGTCAAATATTGAACTCAGTAGTGATTAAATGCAAACTAACGTTAATAGAAATAGTTAGACGTTGATGTTGATTATTATATGTTATAAGATGTTGGTTAGCCCTTATCCTGCTTTAGATATAAATGATTCGGGCCTAATTGTGACTCTAGGCCCGGATCAAATTGAAATGGCATTCGTGCCTCTGAACAGAAGCGAAAATATATGCTGGGCTCCAGAGGTCCAACACACCTTTGCACACTACTGGCCGGTTCAAGGTCCAGGCCTGGTAATAAATAATGGCATGGACTCTAATAATCAATAATGTGAGATTGATACAAAAATAGTTATATTACGAAGAAAAAATAGAAATAGAAAATATAGTGTGCAAATACGATTAACCCTTTTAAAAATAAGGGATGAGCCTCGTTACAAATTTGAAACACACGGGGCCCCCAAATAATAACTAAACTGTAGATTAGGAGGGATCATTTAGAAAATTTCACGATCTTTCCCAAATATAACAAAAGTAGACCTCATTAGGCATAACAAATACATTCCTAATACGGGTACACGTTTATGTGACCCAAATCCAAATACCAGCGAAGTTGAAATGCACTAAAGTCACAGGCATACTAGTACGGTGTGACTCGAAATGCATTTTCGCGACGTCGCAATTCTTGATAAAAATAACAAAGCTGAACATTAATAATGCATGAAAATGAAGCATATGAAAAAATCAGATAAGAACAAAGACAACAGTTGAGCGACCGTGCTAGAACCACAAAATCCGAGAGTGCCTAACACCTTCTCCCGGGTTAACAGAAATCCTTATCCGAATTTTTGATTCGCAGACTGTAACAGAGTCATAATTTCATTAGTTTGAGATTAAACCGGTGACTTGGGACACCATTATTTCCCAAGTGGTGACTCTGAAATTTAATAAATAAATTCCGTTCCGGCTGTCCTTTAAGTGGAAACACTCCTTCTATTTTATTATTATATACCTTCTTGGGATGTGGTATTAATAAGCGGGTATATAAGTAAAAAGGAGGGGTCACAACTCTGGCAACTCTGCTGGGGATAAAAAACCCAGAACTTCGGTTCAGGGTTTAAGAATTTGAGCTCAGTTAATTTGATGTTTTTGTTTATGTCTTATTTCATCATATGCTTTGATCAACGTGCTATATGTTTACCGCTTTGATATTGCGTGAATTGTATATATAGAATTGTGCCGAAAACCTTTCTTTTCTTACCTCCGGGGAAGTTCTTACTGGTTGATACTCCCCTTTCTGTTAGTGTCAATACCAAATAAGAAACAGAGGCCGGAAAAGTTACAAAGCAGGACGATCCCGCGGGTCCCAGGTACGTAGCCCCCTCCTTGATCCGAGTTGTCCGCTCGGGTACACAGTCTAGTACCATTGAAAATCAGGATATCGAGCCTAGAATTAGGACAAAAATTTGCATCATATCTGATTTTGGGGACTCAACACAGGGGTTGGGTCCGTCTAGGATAGGAAACCCAGATGTAAAAAACTAAGCATGATTATGTGTTGCATTTATTTGTCCTGGGCCATTATGCTGACCGGTTAAATACCTGGAAAATAAAAGAGAGAGAAAATAGCGATTTCTAGAATAAGCTATGTTTAAATACTAACAAAACGCTGCCGAAACTTTGAGAAACAATTATGAAAATAGTTGGGTTAATTTTGTCAATATAGTTGGTCTAAAAACTATTTGACCGAACTACGCTGGTTTGATTCTCACCATTAGGCGAGATACGTAGGCAGCCCGTGATGGGTCCAACCACCCCTTTCAAAAAAATAAGCCAAGAAATATCAAAATTTTAATTTTTAATAAATCAAAGTGATGCCGTTTTTGAAAATAGCCGAATGTTCCGAAAGAACGCCGGAAGGCTGTTTGCACAAAAATGGCCACTTTTGAAGTCATTTCTCTTAAATAATATATATAGCCTTGAAGTCTTCGAACGAGGTATTGAAAATCTGAGTTCACAAATAGGGATTCTTTTGAAGAAAAATGATGAAAAATTTTCTTTGAAAAAATATTTTGTTTTTGAGTCAAATAATATGAGCTTAAATCAACTTTAATAAATGTGCAGGATGAGCACAATGCAAAATGAACCTTTTTCACTAATGAATAAGATCCATTTGGAGTTATGATTATAGTGGAACGATTTGGGCCAAGATGGAAAAGATTGGGTCAAGAAATATTTGAAAGATCTTACCGGGCTGCTTGATATCATACCTCAAGGCGACATTATTCGAGCCATAGTCACCCTCTGGGATCCCGCACACAATGTGCTCCAGTTTTCCGACTTTGAGCTCACTCCGACATTGGAAGAGATTGCTAACTACATCGAAAAGGGTGAGGTCCCCTTAAAAGACAAATATTCGGTTGCTCTAAGAGCCATCACTGTACATAGATTCCTCGACTCTTTGAAAATAGCCAGAAATATTCACAATGAAGATTTGCTCCATGGGTTTTGCACTATGAACTTTATATACGCAGATATGGCCACGTTGGAGGATTTAATATTCCAACGAACAAACTCTGCAACAAAGCAAACCAGGCTAAATGGGAGGAGCATAGGCGTTTTACCTTCATGGTATCCTTTCTGGGGTTAATAATATTTCCAAGGAAAGACGGGAACATCGACATCATAGTTGCCGGGATTGCCAGTAGTCTCCTTACATAGGACAACACTACATTGGCGCTAATGATAGTGCCCGATATCTTTCATGCTCTTACAGCCTGCAAAGCGGGAGAAGATTTCTTCGAGGGGTGTAATCTACTACTACAGTTATGGATGATCGAGCATTTATGTCATCACCCTCAGCTTTTGAGTTATGGATCGTCTGAAAAGACCTGTATCGAAGAATTCTACATGAGGACAAAAAAGGCCAAGCTGCCAGAAGGGTCAAAATATTGGATCACATACTTCTGATCACTTACTGCTGGCCAGATAGAATGGGCATTCGGATGGTTGCCCATTAATGAAGTCATATACATGCCAGCAGAAGGATCATACTTTCTCTTAATGGGTCTCAAAAGTATCCAACCTTATGCGCCGTATCATGTTTTACGGCAACTAGGAAGATATCAAATTGTGCCAAAAGATGGGGATCTCAGCTTTCAAGCGATAGAGATTACTCCCGATGGGTAATTTCCTGAAGCAAAAGTTCGACAAATATGGAATGAGTGCCAATGTCTGAGAGTAGACACTTGTGTAAGGGATCAGGCTAGAGGTGAAGTGTCGCCTAATTATTTCGCATGGTACCGAAGAGATTTTGAGCATGAAAGACCAACGAAGAGACCTCACATTCAAGAAGGAGAATGAATATCGAGCCAAAATCAGTATGTTGTAAAAACAAGTTCAGGACCTCAAATTTGAAAGCAGCTTTCAAGTAGCTGACGATAAGGGTGAAAAGAAATAGCTGATTAGAGAAAATGAAACATTGAAGGCTCAGATTTTGAAAATGAGAGCAACGACCAAAACCCCAGTTCGACATGCCCGGGATGAAAAGCTAATTGATAGTTTGAGGTGAAAGGTAAACGACTACAGCTTTGATATAGATAAAGCCGAGAAGGAATTAATCGGGGTTTGGAAACAATTGGTCAAGAATGCTGAAGAAAGGGCTCGGATGATCCAACAGTTAAAGGATGAACATAATGTTGAAGTTGCTCGGCCGAGGAAAAACATTGTCATGGACGAGGTCAATAGTAGCAAACAAGCAAAAGAATTTGATATAGAAAGAGAGAAGTGCTACATGGCCATGGCTCGTTTAGAATTGGAGCTACAGCAACTTCAAAATAAGAGCCAGCAGACCTTGGATGCTCGTGCCGAACAGATCGGGAGGTTGCTTCAAGAGAAAGGGATTATCAGGGAAAGAATTGTCAACATTGCTCACTATATTTTACGAAAATGCCAACTTTGTGAGGATATGACCCAGTCCATATTTGCCACAGCAGCAATGATCTTTGTAAAACAAGTAATGATAGACTTGGATAAACTCCAAAGGGAATTAGCATATAGGCCTGCGGTAAGACCGAACGATGTCTCGTGGGCACTAGGAGCTTTAATGTATTCATAGGACATGCATTTTTCTGTATTTTTATTTTTTGCATTTAGAAGGTTGTAGTACAACATCATCTTTTGTAATCAATGATTGAGTATCAATGAAATTGAAAATCCAAAAGTTGTCATTATTTTTCCTTACATGCAATTGATTATGCGATAGGCAAACATATAGGATCGAAAAACCAAAAGAGAAAGGAAACAATGAAAATGTAAAAAATTATGAAAAACAAAAGAGAGAACATGGGTAGAAATAAAGGAAAGAAAAAGAAAAGCCGAAAAAGAAAAAGAAAATTGGCGGGATAAAAGAAAGACAACAATGCCAGGATGACGCATATTGCTAGACAAAACTTGTGTTTTGAAAACTAGTGATGTTCATCTATTATGATCTAACTACTAACAAGTTTTGTTGTTGTTAAGTATCAGATAAAGTAGTTAGCAACTGGCATTCTGGCACATCACAACTACAACACTCATTCTAAAAGCATGACGACAGAAGTCACCCATGAAATTGAGCCGACAATCATGGATCCCGTGCAAGAGGAGGAAGTAGTAGATGTTAATAGCATGAAGGAAGAAATGTATAAGCTTAAACAGCAGATGTCGAAAATGTATCAGGCTTGGTCGAGGGGACAACCCTTACCTACCTACCCAGCCAATCCTACATATATTCCTCCACCAGTCCCAAACCAAGATCCACCCACCATGAACTCATCTTCTCCATACCCTACATACCCACACTATTACGCCACTACGTCACAAGCACCACCCTCACTTCCTAAACAAGCTCCACCACCACCACCCTAGGCTGCTCCAGTGTATGTGGCACCACCACCAGCCACTTTACACAAATTCTCTAGTGAGCTTGTATTTCATATCAAGGATAATCATTACTACCCTCCAGAACCCACCTTGATACAACATGATTCGTATACCCCTCTTATCGATGTGACGGAAGAGGAAAAATCCGTTAGAAATCCTGAACAAGAGGAGATGGCCAGGAAAATGAAGAGCCTTGAGCAGTCATTTCACAATATGCAGGGTTTAGGAGGTCAAGTTAGTGTGGCGTACAAGGACTTGTGTTTGTTCCCCGAAGTACAACTACCAGCTGGATTTAAATTGCCGAAATTTGACATGTACGATGGCCATGATGATCCAGTGGCCCATCAGAGAGGATATTGCAGCAAAATGCATGGAGCTGGGGGAAATGTTTAACTACTCATGGCCTATTTCAGTCAAAGCCTCAGCGGCTCACACTTGAATGGTACACCCATCAAGATCATACCCGATGGTTCATTTGGGATGATTTGGCTCAATCATTTGCGAACCATTTTCAATACAATCTGGAAATCATCTCGGATAGGTTGTCATTGACCAAAATGGAAAAGAAGCTCGGAGAGAGTTTTCGGGAGTATGGTTCAGGTGGAGAGAGCAGGCGGCTCGTGTGGATCCACCAATGAAAGAAGGAGAAATGGTAGATTGTTTCTTACAAGTTTTGGAGCCGACCTACTATGGGCATCTGGTGTCTGCAATCGGAAAGACCTTCAATGAGGTGGTAAAGATGGGAAGCTTTGTTGAAGAAGGATTGAAAACAAATAAAATCATGAGTTATTCAGCCATCAAGGCTACAAATCAAGCAATTCAAACCGGGACATGAGGAGTAATTGGGGAGAAAAATAAAGAAGAAATGGCAGTTACAGAGGGAAGGTCTTGGTCCCGGGGCCCCAACCCATATCACCATCAGCCTCGCCCTTATCAACCTTACCCACCAACACCGTATAATCCACCTCAACATTATTACCCTCCGACTGGTCCTCGGTTTTTTGTCTATCATGCCTAATCTTACCCACCACCTCCTCCTTCATGGCAAACCCCAACACCTCAGAATGTCTACCATGCCCAAATACATACCCGCCACCAAAAACCTATAGAAATCCCAACAAAACAAGTTTTCGTCCCGACCCTGAAGTCAAAATGACAGGGCTCAAAGAAAGAAAACATTCACTCCTCTGGGCGAGTCATATACCAGCCTCTTCCACCGATTAAGACAACTAGGGATGTTGAGTCCTATTGAGCCTAAAATTCCCAATCCTCCACCGAGAAACTTAGATCAATCCATCCATTGTAAATATTGTTCAGGGGCACCGGGACATGACACGGAGAAATGTTGGCACCTGAAATCTGCAATACAAGAACTCATTGACTCCAGAAGAATTGAGGTACAAGCCCCTGAGGTTCCCAACATAACACAAAATCCTTTGCATGTGCACCATGAAACACATATGATAGAGCTGGTACAAGAAGAAAGCTGCAAAAATCCCTCTCAGACTGTGATGACAATCAAAGCAAATAGCAAGATAGAGGAGAAAGTCGGGAATGAGAAAGTATCAGTTGAGCCACCTGTAAGTCAGCCAACAGTGGTGGTAAAACCTAAACCTGTAAAAGTGATAGTACCTGGGGTGAAGCCCATATTGACTGTGAAAGGGGCACATATAGAACCAGTTGATATCAAGCCAGTCGTTTAGATGCCGATTGTGAACATCAAAGTTGTACCTTGGAATTATGACAAGGTAACTGTCATGTACAAAGGAAAAGAAGTCAAAGGGGAGATTTGCGAAACCCATGGTTTGACCCGGTCAGGGAGATGTTTTGCTTCTGATGAATTGAGGAAGGCAAAAGTTATGACAGAAAATCCGGCTCATGTGAAGAAAGCAGTCGCTGAAGAAGAAGCCGAGGAATTCCTAAAGAAAATTAAAGCTTAAGATTATTCCATAGTTGAACAGCTGAGGAAGACACCTGCTCAAATATCTTTGCTATCTCTGTTGATTCATTCCGATGAACACCGAAGGGCGTTAATGAAGATCCTGAATGAAGCTCATGTACCAGAAAAGCTCACGGTCTGTCATTTAGAAAAGATCACAAACAAAATCTTTGAGGAAAATAGGATAACATTCTCAGATGATGAACTACCATTAGAAGGGACAGAGCACAACAAGGCGTTATATCTTACAGTAAAGTAAGAGGAATTAGTGGTGACCCGTGTCCTGGTCGATAATGGGTCAAGTGCCAATATTTGTCCTCTATATACTCTGGGCAAACTGAAGATTGATCACGAAACAGTTCATAGAAACAGCATGTGTGAGAGGATTCAACGGAGGCGGAAAGAACACTATTGGAGATATCATATTAGAACTCACCATCGGACCGGTGGAATTCACCATGGAGTTTCAAGTGTTGGACGTTGCCGTGTCCTATAATCTCTTGTTAGGATGCCCATGGATCCATGCTGCTAAAGCGGTGCCTTCTTCACTCCATCAAATGGTGAAGTTTGAATGGGATCAGCAAGAGATAGTAGTGCATGGTGAAGATAATGGTTGCAATGCCATCACGCCATTCGAAGAAGTCGAGGGTGAAAAATGTCCTTGGGTGTACCAAATGATGTACACTATGTCCATGAATAAAGTATCTGAAAGTGAAAGCATCCCAGTACCCAAAGTAACCCCTGCGGCAGTCATGGTTGCTAAGGAAATGTTAAACAATGGGTTCTCTCCGGGAAAAGGTCTAGGAGTTTCTTTGTAAGGAATAACACAACCAGTTCATCTTCCGGGTAGCACTAATAATTTCCGCTTGGGTTTTAAGCCAACCATCTCCCATATACAGAGAGCCAAAAGATTGAAAAGAAAGGATGGACCCTCCCGAAACCTATCCCAAAACATTCATATTCCTTCGTCAAGCCTGGTACACAAAGACGTCTGACGATTGTCATGCCGGGCCATGCAGAGATAAGGCCAAATGAAGAGCTATTAGAAAGATTTGAGAGGTTGTTTGAAGGCGTGAATATGATAGAGGTAGCCAAGGGAAAAAGCAAGATAGATGTTCCGTTTGTTGGACCCTAGATCAGGCTAAATAACTGAGAAGCTACTCCTCTTCCAATCAGAAGAGAGTTGTGGTAGTTAGCTTTAATGTTCCATTCCTAAATCTGTCTTGTTTCAAAAATTGTAATCCTATGTTCCGTCTAGTCAAATGTATCCAAACCTTACTACCTTTCAAATTTTAATGAAATGCAATTTCTTTCTTCCTCTATTTTTGTAGCCTTATTTTATTTTATTTTCTTTTCTTGTACAGTCCAGTTTTTGCCGATTTTAATGATATGTCATGCATGAAGGATTCTCATTCCGGTCTTGATAATCAAATTGTTATACAAGAAATTGAATATGATAATTACGCGGAATATGAGGATGAGGAAGTTTTGGAGGAAATTTGTAAGGATTTGAGCCACTACGAAGAGAAACCCAAACGAAACTTAAATGAGACGGAGTCTATTAATTTGGGAGATGAGGAGAATATTCGAGAAACAAAGATTAGTGTGCACTTATAGGCCTCACTCAGAGAATACTTGATCAAGTTATTACATGAGTACAAAGATAAATTTGCCTGGTCTTATGATGACATGCCAGGGCTCAGTACTGATTTGGTGGTACATAAGTTGCCCACCTATACGGAATGCCGGCATGTTTAGCAAAAATTAAGAAAGTTCAAAACAAATATCAGTGTGAAAAGAAAAGAAGAAGTCAACAAGCAGTTTGAGTCAAAGGTCATACGTGTCACCAAGTACCCCACCGGGTTAGCCAATATTGTACCTGTTCCAAAGAAAGATGGAAAAACCAGAGTGTGCATTGATTATAGAGACCTTAATAAAACAAGTACAAAGGATGATTTTCCATTGCCAAATATCCACATATTAATTGATAATTGTGCCAAACATGAGATTGGTTCTTTTGTGGATTGTTATGCAGGTTATCATAAGATCTTGATGGATGAAGAAGACGCTGAAAAGGCATCCTTTATCACACATTGAGGAACATATTGCTACAGAGTAATGTCGTTTGGGTTGAAAAATGCTGGAGCTACATAAATGAGAGCAATGACCACTATGTTTCATGACATGATACATCGAGAGATCGAAATGTATGTGGATGATGTTAGTATTAAATCCAAAAAGCAGTGCGATCATGTCAAAGACTTGAGGAAGTTCTTCCAGAGGCTTCAGAGTTATAATCTCAAGCTCAATCCAGCAAAATGTGCTTTTGGAGTACCATCAAGAAAGTTATTAGGGTTCATGGTAAGCCGATGTGGTATTGAACTGAACCCGTCAAAGATAAAGACAATTCAGAACTTGCCTCCGCCAAAGAGCAAGAAAGAGGTGATGAGTTTGTTAGGAAGGTTGAATTATATTTGCAGATTTATTGGCCAGCTGACATGGAGCTGTTGAGCCTATTTTGAAATTATTTAAGAAACATGCTGCGGTGAATTGGACTGAGGAATGTCAACATGCATTTGAAAAAATCAAGGAATATCTAGCCAATCCTCCTATGTTGGTTCCTCCAGAACCCGGAAGGCCCTTGATCCTTTATTTGACCGTGTTGGATAATTCTTTTGGCTGTGTACTGGGGCAGTATGATGAAACGGCGAAGAAGGAGCAAGCGATATACTATCTCAGTAAGAAATTTACAACTTACGAGGTAAAATATACTCAGTTGCAAAGGACATATTGTGCTTTAACATTGGTTGCACAGATGTTGAAACATTACTTGTGGCTTACACCACTTATCTCATATCTCGTTTGGATCCACTAAAGTACATCTTCAAGAAGCCTATAGCCATATGAAGGCTCGCTAAATGGAAAATTCTGCTTACTGAGTTTGATACGTTTATGTAACTCGCACTGCAATGAAGGCACAAGCAGTCGCTGATCATATGGCAAAAAATCCAGTCGATGATGAGTATGAACTACTGAAGACATACTTTCCTGATAAGGAGACGATGAATATTGAAGAATTAAAACAAGACAAAAAGTCGTGTTGGAAATTATACTTTATGGGGCTGTCAATAGCAAAGGAGTTGGAATTGGAGCAATGCTTATTTCAGAAACGGGTCAGCATTATCTTGTTACCGCTTAGCTTTGCTTCTTCTGTACTAATAATATGGCCGAATATGAAGCATGTATATTAGGACTAAGAATGGCAATAGACATGGATGTTCAAGAGATTTTCGTCATGGGTGACTCGGATCTTTTGATACATCAAATTTAGGGCGAATGGGAGACAAGGAAACCTTATACCGTACCGACATTGTCTTCATGAACTATGTCAAAGATTTCAATCCATAGAGTTCAAGAATATCCCAAGAATGCATAATGAAGTTGCAGAGGCTCTGGCCACATTGTCGTCCATGTTGAACCATCCGGATAAAGCTTATGTAGATCCATTGCAAATACAAATTCATGATCAGAATGCTTATTGTTTTACGGTAGAAGAGGAACTTGATGGTGAATCATGGTTCCATGATATTAAAAAATATTTGAGGATGGGGGTGTACCCGGTGTAAGCTACGAGAGATCAGAAAAGGGCTATAAGACGACTGCAAGTGGATTTTTCTTCAGCGGAGGGATTGTATACAAGAGAACACTAGATTTGGTTTTATTAAGATGTATAGATGCACAGCAAGCCGCTACAATCATGAGTGAAATACATGCAGGAACTTGTGGACCCCATATGAGTGGATATGTTTTGGCAAAGAAAATACTAAGGGCTGGATATTATTGGCTCACTATGGAGCGAGATTGCATTAGATATGTACGGAAATGCCATCAATGCCAGATACACGGGGACTTGATTCACTCCCCGCCATATGAATTGCATACAATGTCAGCATCACGGCTTTTCGTCGCCTGGGGTATGTATGTCATCGGTCCGATAGAACCCGCAGTATCTAATGTGCATAGGTTTATTCTGGTAGCCGTTGATTACTTCACTAAATGGGTGGAAGCGGAGACATTTAAAGCAATAACAAATAAGGCAGTAGTGGATTTCGTAAATACAAACATCATTTGTCGCTTTGAAATTCCCAAGGTGATTATTACGGATAGCGGAGCCAATCTTAACAGTCATCTCATGGCGGAGACATGTCAGAAATTTAAAATTGTGCATCGGAATTCTACACGTTATCGGCCTAAAGCAAATGGAGCAGTTGAAGCTATAAATAAGAATATTAAGAAAATCCTTCGAAAAATGGTGGAGGAGTCGAGGCAGTGGCATGAAAAATTACCATTTGCTCTAATGGGTTGTCGCACTACTATGCGTACTTCAGTTGGTGCAACACCTTACTCATTGATGTATGGAACGGAGGCAGTAATACCTGTAGAAATTGAAATACCCTCCCTTTGAATTATAGCTGAGGCTGAAATTGACGATGATGAATGGGTAAAGTCCCGATTAGAGCAATTAAGTTTGATCGATAAGAAAAGATTGGCAGCAGTATGTCACGGACAGCTATACCAATAGAGGATGGCCAGAGCATATAACAAAAAGTATGTCCACATATATTCGAGGTTGGACAATTGGTGTTGAGACGTATTTTACAACATTGGGCAAAAGCAAAAGGAAAGTTTGCGCTTAATTGGCAGGGGTCGTTTATGGTATCCCGGGTGTTGTCCAATGGAGCTTTATATCTGACAGATGTAGAAGGGAAATGTGTAGAGACTGCCATTAACTCTGATGCAGTCAAGAGATATTACATATGATTCCTTTCATGTATACAATTGTATTTGTCATATTTTTGAAATTGAAATGATGAAGGCATTTTATTTCTCTATCCAAACACTTTACACATTGCTATCCCTTTGAGCCTTATTATATTATTCTTTCATACCCCTCTCTCAGAATCAATTATGAAGACAAAAATGAATGATGAAGTGAAAAGAGAAAAGAAAAAAAGAGAAGATTGAATAAAATAAGAAAAAGAAAAAAAATATATGAAAAAAGAGAATAAAAATATATACATAATAAGAAAATCGGGAAAAGTCAAACGATGAAAAGATCTTATGATATGAACTACATCTGACTTGATCCGGAAATGGTGTGTGGGCAGCCTGAATGAGGTTCAGTCACGACAGAAATAAAATCCAAATTTCCCCAAAATTGAAACTGGGACAGAAGTTATGTTTGTATGATTCCGAGAGTTGTAATTGTTGAAACCAAGCTGTAAATTTGAGCCTTTATACCCTTCTTTCTAAACCCATCCAAAAGCCACATTACGGTCCAAAGAAAGACCTTCCGATTAATTTCAAGTGAATGACAATGCAATGAGAATAAAGGAGAACATATCATGGACAATACTCGGGAGTTTGAAGATGGAAAATAAAAATAAAAATAAATGAGAGAGTCTTATTGGTGAAAACACTCATGGGCACCATAGGGCTAACGTGAGTTGACAGAAAATAAAATGAGAGAGTCTTATTAGTGAAAACCCTAACGGGCACCATAAGGCAAAAGTGAGGAATGATCTGGTGAAATGAAAGTGGCAAGTTAAGCAAGGTTTGTGTTGATGAAAGGAGAAATCAAAGTCAGCAAGGATTTGGTTAGACAGACTGGGTCGGATATCCAAATGCATGGCATCGTCAAAGGAATCGACCTTCCTACCCAGATACGTTATGTCTATTACTTCAAAAATATCCCTACCCTAAATACAGGGTCATTGCATTTAATTTTATTTGTTCAAAACCCGTTTACAAGACATTGCCAGTTGAAAGCTAATTACCAGCTTCTCACGTTATATGGCACAATAATACTGGATCCTTCAAAGGACAGGAGAAATAGAATAACATATGGCGGTCATATAGCAAAAGGGAATAAAAGAGAAGAAGAAACAAAAGGGGATTACAATGGAAGAACTGGGAAGACAATCAAGAAAGGACAGCAAAGCAGTACAAAGCAAGATGAGGCATATATCGGAAGCAAGGCCAACAAGAATGCCAGTTGCTAACCATCATTTTATAACTAACAAGTTGTTTGATGATTAAGACATGGACAAAAGATTAAAATTCTTATTAATCACTTTAAAGTGAATGTGACCAATGTGAGAGAAACAATCAAAAGAAGCAACAAAAGGAGGAAGGAATCCACTAAGGAGGAATCAATAATCAGGAACCTACCCGAACAACGAGGGAGGTATTATCTTTTATTTTTAAAGCTACACCTAATTATCAAACTGAGGGAATATTTTTGTGCATTTTAAATTTTCGCTCAGGCTTTTAAATTTTTTGCTCAGGCACCCACCTGGATAACAAGGGAATATTTTTCTACATTTTTTTATATTCGCTCAGGCGCCCACCTGGATAACAAGGGAATATTTTTCTGCATTTTAAAAATTTTGCTCAGGCGCCAACTGGTTAACAAGGGAATACTTTTCTGTATTTTTAATTTTTTTGCTCTGGCGCCCACATGGATAACAAGGGAATATTTTTCTGCATTTTTTTATTTTCGCTCAGGCGCCCACCTGGAGAACAAGGGAATACTTTTCTGCATTTTTAAATTTTCACGCAAGCGCCCACCTAGATAACAAGGGAATACTTTTCTACACTTTTAAATTTTCCCTCAGGCGCTGACCTGGATAACAAAGGAATATTTTTCTGCATTTTTTTAATTTTCGCTCAGGCGCCCACCTAGATAACAAGGGAATACTTTCCTGCATGTTAAATTTTTGCTCAGGCGCCCACCTAGATAACAAGGGAATACTTTTCTGCATTTTAAATTTTTGCTCAGACACCCACCTGGATAACAAGGGAATACTTTTCTGCATTTTTAAAATTTTGCTCAGGCGCCCTCCTGGATAACAAGGGAATAATTTTCTGCATTTTAAATTTTTACTCAGGCGCCCACCTGGATAACATAGGAATAGTTTTCTGCATTTTAAATTTTCACTCACGCACCCACCTGGATAACAAGGGAATATTTTTCTGTATTTTTTAGTTTTCGCTCAGGTGCCCACCTACGTAACACGGGAATACTTTTCCGCATTTTAAATTTTTGCTCAGGGCGCCCACATAGATAACAAGGGAATAATTTTTTGCATTTTAAATTCTCGCTCAGGCGCCCACTAGATAATAAGGGAATACTTTTCTGCATTTTAAATTTTCCCTCAGGCGCCCACCTGGATAACAAGGGAATATTTTATGCATTTTTAATTTTTGCTCAGGCGCCCACCTGTATAACAAGGGAATACTTTCTGCAAAATAAAAATTTTCTTTTATCAAACAAGTAATAGCATAATAGATTGTAAGCCCGATACTGGGGCAGAAAAGTTTTTCTTTATTTTATAGTAAGCAGGTACCAACCCGGAGAATAGGGAAATACATTTTTGAAGTCATACAAGCAGAATAAAGCAATATGTTTGAAGCAAGTTACAAGCAAAGAGGTTCATCGAATAATGGAAGATGCAAGATGGAAGATCAAGGCAATACAAGACACACAAGGCATAAATAGAATTTTTTGTAATTCATAGACCATAGCTTAGGCTAGTTTCTTTTATTTTTATCATGGTGTAATAAGGGGTCAGTCAGCAGTAACAGCAGTAACAACAACAACAGCAGTGAAATCATAGCTTTCTGGTAGTTTCCCAATTACCAGACATTCCCGAACTATATTGACCTGATTCCTGTATAGCCCAGGATATGTAGGAAATCTTTGAAGCCGGATGCGGTCCACACTTTCAAAAATGCTTCATATGGAATATGCGAGTGGGCAAAAATCCCTCATTACTGCTCACTTGTCTTTGCACTGAAACTCTTCGTATTCCCGAGCAAAGAGGGACATCTGTGAGCACGTGATGTTTTTCCCAAGCAATTAATTCCAAAACAAAAATACAAAAATGATTTTTGATTGAAATTGGTTTGAAAATATAAGTGTTTCTTTTAATTATTGAAATAAAGTAAACGAAATTTGAAATGAAATACAAAATGAAATTAATTGAAAAATATCAAAAATATAAGCTAATTACTAAGAAATTTGAAAATCAAAGAAAAAATACAAAAAAAAATTGAAAATCAAAGAAAAACACATCAATAAAAATATACAAGGAAAATAAGTCTAAAATACAAGGGAAAATATAGAAAATTAAATAAACAAATACAATTCAAAAATACAAAAATAGGTAAATACATGGAAATACAAAATACAAAGTGTATTTGGGCCAAATACACGGAAAATTAGCCCAAAATAACACTCAACAGACCAGGCCCAAAAATTAATTGAACAGGTCTACCCAGGCATAAGCTAAACGACGACGTATTAAGGGAACAGATCTGGGCCGTTGATGATTTTAATCGAATGGATCGAATAAGGCAGTTGCCTTGTAAATCAAATGACGCCGTATAAAGAAATAATCAGGGCCGTTCATTTAATTAATCGAATGGATGACAGAAACGTCTCATTAAATACAAACGACGTAGCTTAGGCAAAAAAATCTCAGCCGTCTATCTAGTTTATCTAACGGATGAGAGAAGAATTACATTTAGATTAAACGGCGACGTTTAGAGGCTAAAATAATCCTGGCCGTTCATCCTAGCCAATCTAACGGTGGAAAATTAATAACCTAGTTTTAGCATATATCCCCCTCCCCTTCGTTCATATCAGATCATTACATACACACTCCCAAACACATGAAACCCTAGCCGCCTCCTTATCCCTCCCCTTCTCTCACAAGACCACTGGAACCCTACCGGTGGTCAACCTTCTATCATCATCCCTGGCTCAGGCCACTCCTCTAAACACCCCTTTCCTTCTTCTAACACCATTACCCCGTTAACCTCACCCCGAAAAACCCACCAGTTTCCCAGTTCTTGAAACTCCGGTCGCCGGAACCCTAGCCGGCGACCACCAAACTATGAATCAACCCTCCACCTTAATACCCCAGAACCACTATGAAATGATCTTTCATCCCATCCTAGTCCCATATCTCGAATCAAAGCCAAACTCTTCGAATATCAAAAAGTGTGTCGCCGGAACCCTACTCCGGCGAACACCCAAAATTAAAACATTTCAAAACCATATCCATGGTCCCCAAATACCCTTTTTCACACACCAAACCAGACTTCCAATAGTCTACTGGGAAGATCTATAGTCAAAGAGACTCCAAGTCTCTGAAACACTGGAAAACCAAGAAAAGAAGAAAGAAAGAAAGAAGAAAGAAAAAAGAAAGAAAGAACGAAAAGAAAAAGGAAAGAAAAAGAAGAAACCCTAAAATCTAAGTACCCTAAACCCATCTCTATTTTGTACTTTGCTCTTTTGTGTTCTTATTTGCTAAAATCTGTCTATTACATGTGTATGCCTTAAATCGATTAAGTTCTTAGTTCTAACTATAAGTACCTACAAAACATATGTTATTAGTTTGTTTTATGCTATTGTTCAATAGATCTTGTCTCGACTAGGGTTTGACTAATTGGAGTTCAACCATTATCAATTTGTCTCTCTGAGTTCTGATTAATTTTAAAGTTAGTCGTAATTAGGGCTTGATAATAGGTGAATTTGACTATATTTATGCCCTAAATAATCACGCTTTATTGTTGTTTTGATATTGTTTATGATGACAAAATGCGTTTATTACTTTTCTTAGTGTGTTATAGGTACACATGAACTAATGAAGACTAAAAGAGCAAGTTTTGGAGTCAAAAGATGGTGAAAAAGGCCAAAGTGTGGTACAAGTCAAGAACTTATGTTGAAAATAGCCGGGAAGGTGTGATTCCGAGCTATATGGATATTATGGAATGAATTTAAGTGATTTTGATCTTTGAAGTCTGAGTAAAAGCTCAAGGAATTAAGCCGGGATTGAGTTCGGGGGTCAAATTTGATAAGTGTAGTACAAGCGAAGAATGGATGAGGCATATTGTGCACTGTCTAGTAAATTGGACATAAGCTTTCGCTCATAACTCCATTTTGGCACCATAATATGTGGTTGGAATGATAACTCAAAGGGCTACAACGTTCATGTTTTGATTGTTTCCAAATTCCCAACGGCACAGGGTGAAAAACCACGGTTTCTACGCGACCGCGGATGAACCGCGAAAAAACAGGCTATTTGAAGTTTACTGTTCGCGGTCCGTCCGCGGCCGCGAACAAACCGCGGAAGTTGCCGCAGCAGCAGTCCTAATTATGCTCAAACTTAGTTCTTTTAGCCCTAACGCCTCTATATAACCCCTAGTTCGCCCAATAGAGGCATGTTGTCTTTAATTCATTACTTTTGCAAGATATTTAGTAAGAGAGAATCCTCTCAAACTCCTTCTTTTATTTTATATCAATTATTTCTTTATGATTTCAATTATTATTATTGTTTCTTCAAGCATGAGTAGCTAAATCCTTTTCTAAGGTTTTGATAGAACCTATTGGGTGATGAACTTATCGTTTATGTCATTACAAATTGTGAATTAGATTTCTATTTGTTCAACTTCATTCTTGTTGTAGTTAATTGGTAGACGTCCCAATTAGCGGTGCCTATTTAGTGTGCATAACTTGGAAAAGAGTGCATATTTAGGTTTATTGTTGAACAACACCACACCTAGGTTATTAGAGGAATCTATAACTTTAGGCGTAAAGACAGGGTTAGGAATAAAGAAGTCTTGGGTGCAATCTTAAGTGAACTATTCAAATTAAAGCTAGCTAGGGTAGCTCGGGAGAGTGCACTAGTAAATTATTGTAATTGTTCGGGAGAGGGTTATGATACACATAGCGTTCATGATTGATAGAATATATTAACAATTTGTATGAGCATAACGATAAGGAATTCCATCAATAGGGAAAATCAATACCTTAGTCCTTCTCCATATTATTTTTTACTCAATATTCAATTCTTTCTTTTAAAGCTTTTTAATTCTTGCAAAGGTAGTAGTTAGTTGAAATCCATACAAAAGTATACTCTAAATTTTGGGAACTTGATTCAAAAGTGTTCTTGGGTTGTGAAAGTTGTGATTGGTAGGTTAATTCCCTGTGGGATCGATCTTGGACTTATTAGACCAGGTTATATTGACTGCGACCGTTTCTTGGACGTGAATCAATTTTGGCGACGTTGTCAGGGAATTAACGGAATTATCAATTGCTATTGACAGAACTACAAGATTCTTGGGCATTCAGGTTCTTTCTACACACTTTACATTGAATTTTTTTACGGTTGTTGAAATTGGGTACTCAGGTGCATGCCTAGATAATTTGCAAGGACTAAAGAACTAATTGAAGGACTCTCAGACCCAGAGCAAACTTTCCGGGCACGTAACAGGGCAATCAAACAAATTCAGCAATCTCAGCAACCAATTAAACTAGATTTCGACATGGGTGACGCAAACGAACAAAACCAGCAAGCCGGGCTAAATATGCAAGAGGCACAAGATGCACAGGAAGGTGCACCGTTTGACTGGGCACAACCCACATCGGATAATTTGGCAACTACCATCGTTGTGCCAACAATTCTAGCTGAGTCTTTCCAGATCACTACCAACATGCTTCACTTGTTTCAAAACAAGGGATTATTCTCTGGGTCTCAGGTTGAAGATCCACAGCAGCACCTCAAGAACATTCTATCAATATGCAAGACACAAAGGCAACCGAATGTAACTCCGGAAGCTATCAGATTATTACTCTTTCCGTTCTCAGTTACAGGAGCAACACAAATATGGCTAAACTCACTCCGAATAAACTCCATTGCAACTTGGGATGAGTTAATCAAACAATTCCACAACAAGTTTCATCCACCTAACAAGATAGCTCAACAAATTGATGAGATTGTGAGCTTCAAGTAGAAACTACTGGAAACATTACATGAAACTTGGGGCAGATTCAAGGGTATGCTTGTTATGTGTTCTTACCATGGGATTCCATAGAAGATGTTAGGCCAAAGATTCTACATGGGGCTCTCAGACAGCATGAAGAACATTGTAGATGCTTCAGCAGGTGGGGCTTTTCTGAGCAAGACTTGGAGAGAGGGCAAAAATTTGCTACACAAGATGGCCCAAAATTCCGGGTGGACGTCCAGGAATGCTCCTATCACACCAGTGGTACACTCTGTACCCCTGGATCCATCCAACACTCTGGAGGAGAACATGGCAACTCTATTGACACAAATGAGCATCCAAACAAAGAAGGTGGAAGAATCAGGAGTCAAGCAGCAGGTTTACATTGTAGACACTACCAATGGTGTTTTATGCACATCATGCATTAGCCAACCCATAGGTAATCCATGGGTTGCAGACCAAGAACATCATCATCAACACGAGGATATGAACTATGTGGCTAACTATGGAGGGCAGCGACAAGGTAATCAAAACTGGGGCCAACAGGCTCCAATGCAGTACAGACCTCCCCGACCACAATTTAATGCAGCAGGTATGAGGCCACCACACAACATGGCACTATATCCTAGACCTCATAATTTCGGCAATCAGCAGCAGGGATATCATCCACCTCCACCACCACATGGGGGTAGACATGACGATGGGTTCGCAGAGTTGAAAGCTATGATGTAGCAGGTAATTGGGTCAAATGCCAAAACAAATGAGAGGATAGATGCACATGATGCCGCCATCAAGAATATTGAAGTACAGGTGGGTCAGATTGCTATACCTCTCAACAATCGTCCTCAAGGGACATTGCATGCAGATACACAAACAAACCCAAAGGACCAAGTCCCAAAGCAGATGATGGCAGTAACCCTAAGAAGCGGCAAAGATCTTGATGCTGAGAATGAAAGTGAGAAAATCGACAGACAGGTTGAGACATCCACTCCATTGCCCATTGAACTGGACGAATCCACATGGTTGACAGAAGTCACAGTCCAGCCAGTTGCTGAAAATAAAGAAGCAAAATAGGGAACGGAGAAAGTAGCTGAATAGGTAGAGCAGCAGATTGATGACAAAGTGATAGAAAAAGAAAAATCCTAAGTCACCGGGAAGAAGAGGCCTCCACCACCATTCCCCCAAAGGTTGGCCAAACACCAGAAAGAGGAGCAATACAAAAGGTTCTTCGAGATGCTCAAGCAAATCCAGGTAAACATTAGCTTTAAAAGAAATGCCTGGTTATGCTAAGATGATGAAGGATTTGATGTCGCGGAAATTTGATTTCCAAGACATGGCCACCGTAACACTTACCTAGACTTGTAGTGCAGTGGTCTCCAAACCCATTGCTGAGAAGCTATCTGATCCAGGTAGTTTCACCATCCCATGCACTATAGGGAATTATGCCTTTACAAAGGCTTTATGTGATTTGGGGGCAAGCATTAATCTCATGCCCTTAGTTATCTATAAGATGTTAGATATTGGGAGAGCCAAACCCACCTCTATGCTTTTACAGCTTGCTGACAGGACGGTTAAGCGTCCATTTGGTATTATAGATGATGTGCTTATCCAGGTTGAGAAGTTCGTGTTTCCCGCCGATTTTGTTATTCTTGATTGCAAGGTCGACGAAGAAATTCCCATAATCCTAGGAAGACCATTCTTAGCCACCGGGACAGCCATAATTGACTGTGAAACTGGGGAACTCAAGATGAGGCTGAATGATGAGGAGATCATTTTCAATGTGCAAAAATCCATGAGGCGCCCTAGTGAGTTCGCAAATTGCTCTCTCATTGATGCGGTTGATGTGATAGTGGAGACCGACGATGCGGAGTTGACCATTGAAGATCCACTTCAAGCATGCCCTAATAAACTTAGAAGAGGTAAATGGTAAAAGTCTAGCAGAATGGGTACTATCTCTGGAAGGCAAGGGGTTTTGGGAGAGAGAGCTTGAATTCGAGCCTCTACATTTAGAGAAAAGAGAGACCCCTCCTGCAAAGCCATCCATAGAAGAGCCACCAAAGCTTGAGCTTAAACCACTACCATCTCATCTCGGGTATGAATTTCTAGGTCCTAACTCCACTTTACCTGTTATTATCTCATCTGGTTTGTTAGATGTGCAGGCTCAAAAGCTATTACAGGTACTCAAGGAATGTAAAGTTGCCAATGGTTGGACCATGGCAGACATAAAGGGGATCAGCCTTGCATACTGCATGCACAAGATTCTCCGGGAAGAGGGGCACAAACCTTCCAGGAAATGCAAAAGAAGGCTGAACTCGAATTTCAATAATAGGGTGAAAAAGAAAGTGATAAAATGGCTAGACACGGGGTAGATCCCAGGTAAGTTTTCTCACCCTTCTGTGCTATACATGTATTATTATGCCATGAGGACATGGCATGATTTTAAGTGTGGGGTGGGAGACCTATCTTGTATTGTATATTGTATATAGTAGATGTAGCTGTAAATTATATTACCTGGCTTGGCCCGATGATGGACACTTGTTGACGGGTTTCTTAAGGGTCTAAGTCGGAATAAAAACAAAAAAAAATTAGAAAATTTGAAAAAATACAAAAATATGAGTAGAGGACTCTTCCTTATGACGGACTATTTAGGACAAGTACTCTTGAGGGAAGTAGTCCACGTAGGAATTTTTCTCTATTTTATTTTCTTTTTCTAGGTAGTGTATCATCTCCCCCTTGGTTTTTCTTTTGACCACGGTTCTATTCCAAGGGTTTTTATTGAACCGGGTTAGGTAGATTTTTCTTTTTTTTAGGATTAGAGGACAAAGGGTAACATGTACCCCAAGTATGCACATTAGCAAAGCTTAATTGAACTTGAGAATGTATTATCTAAGCTTGACTGTAGATTCTAAATATGCCTTAAATTGCACAATACAGCTTGCTTGAACATTGATAGGACTTTGTAGATAAACTGGATTCCAAATGAGTTGTATGCTATGTGTGTGTGAGGTTTTACTTACATTATATGTTTTACATGATACCTAGAACTTGCCATGTGTGTTTGCAAAGCGAAATAGAAGTTTTTTGGTTGTAGAAAGGATAGAGGCATTTTTTTGTGAACCCCATAAACCAATAGACATGAATTCACCCGTACATAATATCCCAGTTAACCCCTTTGAGCTTAAAGCTTATTCTTTGATAACCCTTGAATGTTCATCAAATTATTATATTGTTCTACTTTACCTCCTAGAAACACTTGTATTGTAATGAATATGCAAAAGTCTAAGGTGGGGTGAAGGGAAATTGAAAAATGGAAAATCAAGAATGAATGGTAGAAAATAGTGAACTGGCCAAAATAATATAAATGTGTTGCAAAGCAATGAGAAAAAAAAAGATATTCTGAGAAAAAGAGCTATATCAATGTATATATGAAAATTAGAAAGGTTAGTTACACCAACAAAAGACAAGTGGGTATTCAAAGTAAATAAAGGTGAAAGAATGTTTAGGGGAGACATAAGGAAGAAAACGAAAAGGGAAGTTGTGAAAAGAAAAAGAAAAAGTGCTTAGGGAGGTTAGTCACTATAACCAAAAGTATCCTACCCGTCCCATAGCAAACATTACAACCCTTAAATTCCTCTTGATCTATGATTGAATAACTCGATTAGTGGAGTATTACACTAGGGGCAAGCCTATGGTGTGTCCGTATGCATATGAATGTTCTTTGTTGAGAGTGAGTGAATTTTTCCGATATTTATAAGTTCCATGTTCTGAATTGTTTATGTGTGGGAACTTCTCTCAATAAACTATGTGAGGGTGTGTAACTCAAGAGGAAGAAGGTAAATTTGCAAGTTTTTGGTAATAATTAGAGTAAGCAATAATGTGCTGGCATGAGAGTTTGCGGTTAGGTAAGGATTGTGCATATCTTAGTTTAATCATGAAAAATAGCTTTTGGGACATAATTTGAGGGAGACATAAATAAAATTGGCCTAAAGTGTGATTAAGGTTGCTCGAGGACGAGCAAAGGTTTAAGTGTAGTGTATTGATAATAGGTGAATTTGACTATATTTATGCCCTAAATAATCATGCTTTATTGTTGTTTTGATATTGTTTATGCTGACAAAATGCATTTATTAGTGTTCTTAGTTTGTTATAGGTACACATGAGCTAATGAACACTAAAAGAGCAAGTTTTGGGGTCAAAAGATGGTGAAAAAGGCCAAAGTGTGGTACAAGTCAAGAACTTATGTTGAAAATAGCCGGGAAGGTGTGATTCCGAGCTATATGGATATTATGGAATGAATTTAAGTGATTTGGAGCTTTTACGTCTGAGTAAAAGCTCAAGGAATTAAACCGGGATCGAGTTCGGGGGTCAAATTTGATAAGTGTAGTACAAGCGAAGAATGAATGAGGCATATTGTGCACTATCTAGTAAATTGGACATAACATTTCGCTCCAAACTCCATTTTGGCACAATAATATATGGTTGAAAAGATAACTCAACGGGCTACAACTTTCATGTTTTGAGTGTTTCCCAATTCCCAACGGAACAGGTTGAAAAACTACAGTTTCTCCGCGACCGCGGATGAACCGCGAAAAAACAGGCTCTCTGAAGTTTACTGTTTGCGGTTTGTCCGCGGCCGCGAACAAACCGCGGAAGTTGCCGCAGCAGCAGTTTTAATTGTACTCAAACTTAGTTTTTTTAGCCCTAAAACCTCTATATAAACCACTAGTTCGCCCAATAGAGGCATGTTGTCTTTAATTCATTACTTTTGCAAGATATTTAGTAAGAGAGAATCCTCTCAATCTCCTTCTTTTATTTTATATCAATTATTTCTTTATGATTTCAATTATTATTCTTGTTTCTTCAAGCATGAGTAGCTAAATCATTTTCTAAGGTTTTGATGGAACCTATTGGGTGATGAACTTATCGTTTATGTGATTACAAATTGTGAATTAGATTTATATTTGTTCAACTTCATTCGTGTTGTAGTTAATTGGTAGACGTCCCAATTAGCGGTGCCTATTTAGTGTGCATAACTTGGAAAAGAGTGCATATTTAGGTTTATTGTTAAACAACACCACACCTAGGTTATTAGATGAATCTATAACTTTAGGCGTAAAGACAGGGTTAGGAATAACGAAGTCTTGGGTGCAATCTTAAGTGAACTATTCAAATTAAAGCTAGCTAGGGTAGCTCGGGAGAGTGCACTAATAAATTATTGTAATTGCTCGGGAGAGGGTTATGATACAAATAGCGTTCATGATTGATAGAATATATTAATAATTTGTATGAGCATAACGATAAGGGATTCCATCAATAGGGGAAATCAATACCTTAGTCCTTCTCCATATTATTTTTTACTCAATATTCAATTCTTTCTTTTAAAGATTTTTAATTCTTGCAAAGGTAGTAGTTAGTTGAAATCCATACAAAAATATACTCTAAATTTTGGGAACTTGATTCAAAAGTGTTCTTGGGCTGTGAAAGTTGTGATTGGTAGGTTAATTCCCTGTGGGATCGATCTTGGACTTCTTAGACCAGGTTATATTGACTGCGACCGTTGCTTGGACGTGAATCAGGGCTATTTGTGCAAGACTACATAAAACTAGCTACATTTGCAATATGATTTATATGTTTGTTTCTTCTAAACTTTTGAGTGCTTAGTCACATTTAGGTTATATGTGCAAAATATTTATTGTGGTTATTATTGCAACACAGAGTGAGTCTTTGATTTGTAAAGTTTATTTGTGGCTATCTTTGTAAGAGTGGTTAATTCTGAAAAGGTTACTTAGCCTGAAATTGGCTAAAATTTAAAGTGGAGTCTCAGGGGTCATATTTTAAATATGTTCAATTACCCAAGTCCTAACAGACCAAATAGTAGGTCGGGTAAATATTGTTGAGTGTAAGGGTAAAAGGGGAAGGTGAATTGGAATTTTTGAGGATTATATAAAGGTAGTAGGGGTATAAATGGCATTGAGGCTTGGTTTTACTGAAAATATGTCAATAATAAAGGGAAACTAGGCATAATTAAAAGGAAAATATGTAATAAACCTTAGAAAGTGAGGGCAACTAGGTCAATTCCTCCCAATAGAACAATAAAGAATAGCCTAGAACCTTCTAGCAAGGGTTCAAGTGCATTTTCGTTAGATATATCTTAGACTTAACTGATTTAATTGAAAAAGAGTTGGGGTGGGAACTATGAATAACTAATTCAAAATACCCTCCCAAATTAACTCTATAAATAGGCAGTCTTAAGCGTGAAAAAGGGGTTCCCAATTTTTAGAGTTCGAAAATTTCCAGATTTTGAGAGGGTTGGATTTTTGGTTAAATTTTTAGAGTATTCAGAGTTACTATAGTTCTGAAACCTCTATATTAAAATCCCACTGGTCTTCTACTTAGCTAATAGCTCGAGTCTATTTCTGGGAATCTCTGTTGGTTATTCTTCTGTCTGTTTACTTCAACTTTGCTTGGATTTCTATTTGCTTGAGTTATTTGCTGGTTTATCTGCTGAATTTTGGGATATGCTGTGTTGATTGCTCCCTGTTTGCTGTTGCTGATTTTCCTTCTTCTCCAAAGCCTATAACTCATTGATTTGATTTTGAATCAGGTACACATTACTATGACCTGGAGCTGTATTTGAAAGGCTGCTGAAGAAATGAAAATTATCATCATGCTTTAGTTAATCATTCGTGTGATTGCAATTTGTAGATCACTTGTAATTCATTTAGGAACGTGTTGTAATAAGTACTAGACTATATGAACTCGATTTGGATTAAAGTAGTAGTAGATAATACTGTAGTAAACGTATCTAGTAGGTTAGTTATAATGATCACCTAAAAACAAGACTAAAACTGGCCTAAAACTTAGCCAGATCACCCAGATCCATAACTATTATAAAGTAGATATGTAATACTAATACTTAGATATTTTGTTAATCAAGTTGTGAATTAGAAATCATTTAATTCAAAAACATGAAGTAGTTGAATTTCAAATCACATTACTGTTTTAACATTACTAAAACTAGATTAGCTATAAACTTGTATTCAACTTTGTAAAATGGCAATCTGAAACTTAATTGTAATCTGAGCTTGGTTTAGTTAAAAATGTAAATTTTATTTTCAGTCAAAGTAGATAGATAATTCTGCAATTAGTATTGTTAGTTAAATAACGATATCATATTCTGTTAGTTTACCAGTTGAGTAACAACATTGATTTAAACTAGATATTAAGGTTCATAGTTGATTGTAAAATATTGAACTCAGTAGTGATTAAATGCAAATTGAGGTTAATAGAAACAATTAGACGTTGATGTTGATTAATATATGTTATAAAATGTTGGTTAGCCCTTATCCTGCTTTAGATATAAATGATTTGGGCCTAATTGTGAATCTAGGCCCGGATCAAATTGAAATGGCATTCGTGCCACTGAACAGAAGCGAAAATATGTGCTGGGCTCCAGAGGTCCAGCACACCTTTGCAAACTGCTAAGCCGGTTCAAGGTCCAGGCCCGATAATAAATAATGGCCTGGACTCTAATAATCAATAATGTGAGATTGATACGAAAACAGTTATATTAGGAAGAAAAAACAGAAGTATAAAATATAGTGTACAAATAGGATGAACCCTTTTAAAAATAAGTGATGAGCCTCGTTACAAATTTGAAACACACGGGGCCCCAAAATAATAACTAAATTGTAGATTAGGAGGGATCGCTTACACAATTTCATGATCTTTCCCAAGTATAACAAATGTAGACCTCGTTAGGCATAGTAAATATACATTCCTAATACGGGTGCACATTTATGTAACCCAAATCCAAATCTCGGCGAAGTTGAAATGCACTAAAGTCACAGCCGTACTGGTACGATGTGACTCAAAATACATTTTGCGATGTCGCAATTCTTGATAAAAATTACAAAGCGGAACATTTATAATGCATGAAAATGAAGCATATGAAAAAATAAAATAAGAACAAAGACAACAGTTGAGCGATCGTGCTAGAACCACAGAATCTGGGAGTGCCTAACACCTTCTCCCGGGTTACTAGAATTCCTTATCCGGATTTCTGATTCGCAGACTGTAACAGAGTAATAATTTCCTCGGTTCGGGATTAAACCAATGACCTAGGACACCATTATTTTCCAAAGTGACGACTCTAAAATTTAATAAATAGATCTCGTTTCGACCATCTTTTAAGTGAAAAACTCCTTCCCTTTTATTATTATATCCCTTCTCGGGATGTGGTATTAATAAGTGAGTATATAACTAAAAAGGAGGTGTGACAGGTACGACACATGGCTGTCTCATTTTTCCTGTACATGTATCTATCCCAATGGGTGATACTATTCTTGTAGACCATGTGTATCGGTTTTGTCACTATTGGGGGTCTGGAGACCCGAGTTAATTTGTTATTACTGAGCATGGTAGCTTTCGATGTTATCTTGGGTCTAGACTGTTTATCTCCATGCCACGCTATTCTAGACTAATATGCTAAGACAGTCAAATTGACCATACCGGGTGTTCCGATGATTGAATGGCGTGGTATGACTGACTATGTACCCAGCAGGGTGATCTCTTTCCTAAAGGCCCAGTGGATGGTTAGGAAAGGTTATTTATCATATTTGGCTTTTGTGAGAGATATCACTGAGACTCCTAGTCTTAATTCTATTCCCATTGTGAGGGATTTACCTGATGTGTTTCTGGAAGACCTACCAGGTATGCCACCGGATAGGGACATTGATTTCGGTATTGATCTGGTTCCGGGCACTCAACCCATCTCTATTCCTCCCTATTGTATGGCACCAACAAAGTTAAATGAGTTGAAGGAGCAGTTTCAAGAACTACTAGATAAGGAGTTCATTCGCCCGAATGTGTCACCATGGGGTGCACCGATCTTATTTGTGAAGAAGAAGGATGGCACAATGAGAATGTGCATTGACTACAGGCAACTGTACAAGGTGACAGTGAAGAACAAGTATCCTCTGCCCCGTATTGATGATTTGTTTGACCAACTTCAGGGGGCAAATGTATTCTCCAAGATTGATCTCCGTTCAGGCTATCACCAACTGAAGATTAGGGATTTAGATATTATGAAGATGGCTTTCAGGCCGAGATATAGGCACTATGAGTTTATAGTTATGTCTTTCGGGTTGACTAATGTTCCATCCGTATTCATACACTTGATGAACAATGTATTTCGGTCGTATTTTGATTCATTTGCGATTGTGTTTATTGATGACATCCTGGTGTAATCGCGTAGCTAGGAGGAGCACGCACAACATTTAAGAGTGGTATTGTAGAGACAGAGGGAGGGGAAACTTCATGCAATATTCTCCAAGTGTGAGTTCTGACTTGGTTCTATGGCTTTCCTGGGACATGTGGTGTCCAGTGATGGTATTTAGGTTGATCCGAAGAAGATTGAGGTGGTGCAGTATTGGCCTAGACCGTCCTCAGCCACAAAGATTAAGAGTTTCCTCGGTTTGGCGGGTTTTTATCACCGATTCGTTTAGGGTTTTTCATCTATTGCTTCGCCCTTAACACAGAAGAATGCACCAT
Source organism: Nicotiana noctiflora (assembly GCA_032618575.1). Lineage (NCBI taxonomy): Eukaryota > Viridiplantae > Streptophyta > Magnoliopsida > Solanales > Solanaceae > Nicotiana > Nicotiana noctiflora. Next base: position 107,534 of record JASVEL010007185.1, read on the forward strand.
TTGTATGGTCGGATGAGTGCAAGGAGAGCTTTCAGAAGCTCAAGACAGCTTTGACCACAACTCTAGTATTGGTATTGCCATCAGCTTCGGGTTGTTACATGGTGTATTATGATGCTTCGAGAGTTGGGATTGTATGTTTATTGATGTGGGAGGGTAGAGTTATTGCATATGTTTCGCGTCAGTTGAAGCCCCATGAGAACAAATACCCTTTACATGACTTGGAGTTGGCTGCTACAGTTCATGCTTTGAAGATTTGGAGCCACTATTTATATGGCATATTTTGTGAGGTATTCACTGATCATCGCAGTCTTCAGCATCTATTCAAGCAGAAGTATCTTAATTTCAGGCATCGAAGGTGGCTTGAGTCACTCAATGACTATGATATTACCATTTTGTATCATCCGGGGGAGGCCAATGTAGTGGTCGATGCTTTGAGCCGAAAGGCGGTGAGTATGGGTAGTTTGTCTTACATTCTAGTTGGGGAGAGGCCCTTCGCAGTTGATATTTAGGCTTTGGCCAATCGGATGGTGAGGTTAGATATTTCGGATCCTAGTCGGGTGTTAGCTTGTGTGGTTTTTGGATATTCCTTGTATGGCCGTATTAGATCACGCCAGTATGATGATTCACATTTGCTTATCCTTAAGGACAAGGTCCAGCATGATGATGCCAGAGATGTGACTATTGATGATGATGGTACGTTGAGGATGTAGGGCCGGATTTACGTGCCCAATGAGGATGAGTTTCGGGAGTTGATATGAGATGAGGCCCACAGCTTGCGGTATTCCATTCACCCGGGTGTCGTGAAGATGTATCAGGATTTGAGGCAGTACTACTGGTAGAGGAGAATGAAGAAAGATATTGTGGGTTATGTAGCTTGGTGTCTCAATTGTCTGCAGGTCAAATACGAGCATTAGAGGCCCAGTGCTGTATTTCAACTGATGGATATTCCAGAGTGGAAGTGGGAGATGATTACTATGGATTTTGTGAGTGGTATCCCTCGTACTTCGAGGAAGTTTGATTCGATTTGGGTGATTGTGGATCGGCTAACCAAGTCTGCGCATTTCATTCTGATATGTACTACCTATTCTTCTGAGCGGCTGGCGGGGATTTTTATCCGGGAGATTGTATGGTTGCATGGGGTCCCAGATTCTATTATCTTAGATAGGGGTACTCAATTTACCTCCCAGTTTTGGAGGACTTTTTAGCGATAGTTGGGTACATAGGTGCAGCTGAGCACAACATTTCATCCTCGGACGGACGGGTAGTCTGAGCATACTATTCAGATATTGGAAGACATGTTGCGTGCTTGTGTCATTGATTTTACAGGTTTTTGGGATTAGTTCTTGCCACTTGTAGAGTTTGCCTACAACAACAACTATCAATAAAGTATTCAAATGGCACCGTATGAGGCCTTATATGGGAGACAATATAGATCTTTGGTTGGTTTGTTTGAGCCTGGTGAGGCTAGGCTATTAAGGACTGAGTTAGTCCAGGATGCCTTAGAGAAGGTGAAAGTGATCAATGAGAGACTTCGTACAGCTCAGTTGCGTCTGAAGAGTTATGCTGACCGAAAGGTTCGGGATGTATCTTATATGGTCGGCGAGAAGGTCTTGTTGAAGGTTTCACCCATGAAGGGCATTATGAAGTTTGGGAAGAAAGGGAAGCTGAGTCCACAGTTCATTGGACCTTTTGAGATACTTAGGAGGATTGGGGAGGTGGCCTATATGCTTGCTTTGCCACCTAGTTTGTCGGGGGTTCATATGGTATTCCATGTTTCTATGCTTCGGAAGTATATTGGGGACCCGTCTTATGTGTTAGACTTTAGAACAGTTCTGTTAGATGATGACTTGACCTATGATGTGTACACAGTGGCTATCTTTGGTCGTCAGGTTTGAAACTTGAGATCAAAGAATATAGATTTGGTGAAGGTGCAGTGGAGATGTCGGCCCGTAGAGAAGGCTACCTGGGAGACCAAGCAGGAGATACAGAGCAGATATCCTCACCTATTTTAGGCTTCAGGTATGTTTCTTGACCCGTTCTAGGACAAGCGTTTGTTTAAGTTGGGGAGGATGTGATGACCCGGCCCGTTGTCTCATGTGTTACTGCCCTGTTTTCCCTATTTATTGCTTCTTCATGTTTCATTATCGGCATTTGGTGAGCTAGAGTCGAATCAGTTTGGTTTTGGTAGGAAATGACACATTTAGTCTCTTTAAGGAAGGCTTATATTGGAAAAGTCAATCAGATGTTGACTATTGACTTAGAGGGCTCGGATGTGAATTTCGGTGATTGGGTTAGCTTCGGTGGATGATTTGTGACTTAGGAATGAGATCGGAATTGATTTTTGAGGTCCAATATAGAATTAGGCTTGAATTGGCGAAGTTAGTATTTAGGCAAATTCTGGTTGGTAGGTGAGATTTTGATCCGAGTATCAGAATGGAATTTCGAGAGTTGCAGTAGCTCTATTGGGTTATTTTGGATATGTGTACAAAATTTCAGGTCATTCAGAGCTGTCTTAGTCAGGTTTTTGATCAAATACGTAATTCGGAAGTTATGTAGAAACTTAGGCTTGAATCCGATGTGATTTAATGGTTTTAGCATTGTTTGATATGTTTTGAAGATTCGAACAAGTTTGAATAATATTTTAGGATGTGTTGGTACTTTTAGTTGGGGTCCTCTGGGCCTCGGGGTAATTTCGGATGGTCAATCAGACCATTTTTGGACTAGATATATTGCAGGTTTTCAGCTGTAGGATTGTAGAAAATTTACCCATCATGTTCGCGTGGTTAGGATCGCGAACGCATAGAGGATAATTTGGAGGTCTAGAAATTTCCCTTCGCGTTTGTGTCTCCTTGGTTGTGTTCTCGTAGTATTGAAAGGCGAAGCTTCGCGTTCGCGGTTGGTGTTACACGTTTGCATAGAGAAAATCTGAGGGGACATTAATTTGGTCTACTCGTTCGCGTCTATGAGCTTCGTGATCGCGTTGTTATAAGATCCATGACTTCTCATTCGCGAAGGGAATGTTTGGCATGTTTAATAATTCTTCATCGCGAACGCGTGGGTTGTGTCCGCGTTCGCGTAGAGTAAAACATCTGGGCAGAAAAGGTTTCATTTGAATATTTTATCCGTGAGTCTATTCTTTTTTCCTCCATTGTTAATCACCTTGAGAGCTTTTTGGGAGTAATTCAAGAGGGTTTCGACGGGGATTGATTGGAGGTGAGTCTCGTGACCTATAAACGTCATTTTATTGAAGAATCAACCTTTAATTCTTGAAAATTTGGGTAAAAGTTGGAAGAACTAGGGCTTGTTTTTTGAAATGAAATTTGGAATCTGAAAGGGCATTTGAACTTCGATTTTGGTAAATTTGATATGTATAGAATGGTGGCGAGACGAGAAATAAGGTAATGTGAATTTTGTAATTTTTTTAGAAGTGGGCTTGAGGGCTTGGGTGTTGCCAACTTCGTGATTTTCAATTTTTTTCGAGTCTTTTTCGATTGGGTTATGTTCCTTTAGCCTATTGTAACGTATTCCTTGTGGTTTTGATCAGATTCGACGCACGAGGAGGTCGATTCAAGCGGAAAAGGCATAGCGAGCTAGATTTTGGGCCGGCTTGAGGTGAGTAATGAATGTAAATGATGACCTGAGGGTTTGAAACCCGGAATATCGTATCGTGATGCTATATTGAAGCGAGACACGTACTCTACGATGAGTGCGGGGTCATTTGTGATTGGGGATTGCGACTTAGTCCATTACGAGTGATGTTCATATTATGTTCTTGACTAGAAATTGTTTGGTAATCATCTTACTTGTGTTTTATGGGTATATTTGGGCTTTGTGCCGATCTTTTGAATCCTTCAAGAATTATTATCACTGTTTTCATATTACTTGCCATGTTAAAGTATTTCAGTCCTGAGTTTAAACAATATTTTGAAATGTTCAGACATACCTCTAAGATTTGAAACTTAAACTTCAATTTCTGATGTGTTGAGATAAGAGCTATAGCTTTAATATTGCCCGAGTGGCTTACGTGCTGTTCTGGATTGAGCATTGGTTGGGTGCATGCCGCAGCGATTTACGATTGATATTACGCTTGGGCAGTAGGAGCCCCTCCGGAGTCCAAACCCCCACAGTGAGCGCGGGTACCCAAATGGATCGTGTTGTGCGCCGCAACGGTCATATGCATTGCATTGCATTCACAAATTGTTATTTATTTGTTTTAACTGTCATTGATTCGTTGCTATTTCACCGTTAAATGTGCTAGATTGCCAGTTATATCTTTACATTGTAATATTTCATGATTTCTTATCTTCACTCATTATATATATGTTTATTACTCACTGAGTTGGAGTACTCACTTTACTCCCTACACCATGTGTGCGGATACAGGTATCCCGGAGGCTCAGTAGAGTAATTGGCCACTTACAGATTTATCCCGGAGTTGTCAAGGTAGCTGCCTAGCGTCCGCAGGATCCGACTTCTCCACTTATCCCTTTTGTTTCTACATCCTAGACTTTTTTATGTGTAGATTGATACTCAGTTGTATTTAGAGGCTCTAAATTGATGACCCCATATCTGTTGGGAGTTGTCTTTGACAGTTATTATGGTTTTTCCATACTGCTTTTATTTATTATCCGGTTGAAAATCTTGTAAACTGTTAAATTAACTTTATTAACTGGTAATGGGTTTTCGTACTTGGGTTAAGAGTGTTCAAATGGTCAGGTTTGCCTAACAATTGTGTTGGGCACCATCACGATCGGGATTGGGGTCGTGACAGCTTGTGACTAAAATAGTGGAGTCCCAGGGTGTGTTTCGTTCGAAGGAAAATACTTTCGAGTTTTCTCATGTTTGGTTGGCTTAAATATTTTGGAAAATATTTTCCTTATCAATTCATTTTCCTTCAATTGGAGGAAAATATTTTCCTTATCAAGAGAAGGGAAAATATTTTCAAAAACTCTTTCTCAACCTTCCCCACCCATACCAACCCACTCCATCCTGTCTCCAAAAAAGTTTTTATTTTTTTATTTTTTTTATTTTACTTTTTCTGTTACCACCCACCCTATTACCCCCTCCATCCCCCAGAAGCTTTTTTTTTTAGCAACTTCAAATTTTTATTTTTTTATTTTTTTGCACCACCTACCACACAGCCAAACCCCTCACCTGCCTCAGCCCCACCCCTCATACCCCCACAAAAAATAAAGATTTTTACTTTTTTTTAATTTAAATTTCTATTTTTTTCGTTTTACTGCCACCAACCCCTGTCTCCCTTCCCCCTCAAAAAAAATTTAAATATATTTTTCAGTTTTAATTTTATTCTTTTACGGTTTGAAAGATTAAAATTGTACAAGTTCTAAACTTACGAGTTCGGAGGTTTATGTGTTTGGAAGTTTACGGGTTTAGAAATTATTATGTTTACGTGGTCGAAATTTTGTGGTTTTGAAAGTTTAGTGGTTCGAATGTTTATGAAATTTGTGAGTCTAGGAGGTTGTTGGTTTGAAAGTTTATAGCTTCATGTTTATTATATCTAAATTATTTATGAATATTCTTGAGAAGTCATTTTCCTTAATTTGCGTATCAAACACCGAAAAATAAATAAGATTACTACTTGGTTTCCAAGAAAATATTTTCCGCTATACCAAACACACTCCTTGTTTTCTTATTCTTATTTTTAAGGAATAAATGCCTATGCACTTACAAAGTGCAACTTTTTTACATTATGGGTATATTATACTAGTATATTTTATCGAGAAAATGTATAGTACTATTATGAATTATATTCGGATTTTCAACCACACTCTACTTTTGCGGAGTTTTTATTACACCCCTAAACTATTTTAAAGTAGAACTATTTGCGTCCATAGAGCTGACGTGGTAGAGTGTGCTATTTCACTCTCCATGGGAGAGTGAGAAGCAAGGAAAAATAATTTTCATATATATATATTTTTTTGTTGCTTTTTACCATTTTATCTTACTCTTTATCCTTTTTCTTTGTCTTTTCTTTTACTTATTTTTTCTTTCTTCTCTAATCCCGGCGGATATTCATTCATAGGCGACTTTGCCTAACCGCTTTTTCATTTTTTCTTTTTCCTCTTTCTATTATTTTCACACATAAATTAAACTCTCAAAAAGATATATTCAAAAGAAAAGCAAAATATCATATTTGGGGGGGTGGGGGGTGGAAAATTTCATCATCGAAAAATCTTCCTACGCCAGAAAAAATTCTCTCAGCTTATATTCATTTTTATTTCTTTTTCTCTTCCCCCCACACACATAAATTGGTCGCAGAAAATTTTGTTTTCATCAGAAAAAATTGTGTCCTTGAAATTTCGATGACCACCATGTTATGCCGCCAGTACCAAAACAAAAAGAAAGAAAATATAATAACAAAAAATGAGAATAATAAGAAATAAGAAAAAATAATTTTTTTAAAAAAAGAAGAAAGAATAAAAAAAGTACTAAATATACATGTGGCAACACCTATAATTCACCACTTGCCAAGAGTTTGTCGGTCTAGTTTTAGTGTGGTATTTATTCCATTCAAAAAAAAAATTAGTGGGTAATACTATTCTCGCAAAGATAAAGTGTGTAGTTGAAAATTCAAATATAAGTCAGGAAGTTTCTTGTGCATTTTTCCCTATTTTATCAGATAAAATATTCTTATTTTTCTGGTTATGAATCTTACTTTATTAAATAGTTAATTTGTTATTCTTTAAATCCTTTTTTCACTTCTCTTTATTATATTATTTTCTAGAGTTAAACATATTTTTCTCTTGGAAGTTTTTTTTTGCTTTCTCACCTTGTGTCCTATATTCTCAGTGGGGCCTGACTAACTTCAGATTCGTATTGGAAAATCTTACATTGGGTGAGTAAAGCACTCTCTAACAAAGGCGACTCCATATCCTCAAACCCAAGACCTCTGATTAAGGATAAAAGAATACTACTAACCTGTAACGACCCGACCAGTCGTTTTGAGATATTGCACTTTGTTCATCAGTTCTCGAGCATGACTTGCCCCGTGTGATGTACTATGACCGATGTAAATTGTTGGTCTTGGTTTTCAGGGTAATCAGAATGAATTTGGAAGAATATGTTTCTCAATTGAAGCTTAAGATTTGAAAGGTTTGACCAAGATCTGACTTGTTGGTATATGACCTCAGAATGTGCATTTTATGGCTCAGATAGTTTCGTTAAGTGATTTGGAACTTATGAGTGTGCCCAGAATACTTTTGTGATGTCCGGTGTAATATTAAGCTTGAATTGACGAAAGTTAGTTTTTGACCATTTCTGGTCGGCAAAGGAAAATAAGTTATCGAGGTTAAAATGGAATTCTGACAGTTTGAACAGGTTCAAAATGTCATGGTAGGATATGTTTGCAAAATTCCACGACAATCGGAGTTTTTTGGATAGTTACGATGACGTTGGTGGAATTTAGGAATTTCAAAGTGCATAGGCTTGAATTTGATGTGATTTTGGTGTTTTGATGTTGTTTTTTGGTGTTTCGAAGGCTCAACTAAGTTCGAATGATATTATGGTACGAGTTGGTATATTTGTAGAGATTTCTGAGGGCCTCAGGTGGATATCGAAAGGTTAACCGATCAAATTAGACTAGAAGAAAAACTTTTGCATTTTTTCAGAACACCATGAACAGTAAAACGCGTGAGCAATATTTAAATAAATCCTCCGCGATCATTAAACCCTTTTACACTATTTTTAAACGGGAAAAGAGCTTTGAGGCAATTTTGAAGAGTTGAAATTATTATTCGTCATTGAGGTAAAGATTTAGGATCGTAAAACTTAATTATTTGTTATTAAGATTAGTATTTAATTCATGAAAATCAGTAGAAAAATGAGGAGTTAGGGCTGGAGATTATGAGACATTCTAGGGATGATTTGAGGCATCAAATGAATTTCGATTTTGAGTTCTTTATATGTACAAACTCGTGAAATGATCCAGAATATTTTGGTATAAGGATTGTCCAATTCCAGGACGCGGGTCCAAATTTATGATTGTGACAAGCTGAATTAGAGCCTGGGTTATATAGGTCTCACGAGTCATGAGCAAGTTTAGTAGAGTCTCGTGAATCGATATGAAGACATCTGTACTTATCCTCGGGAGGCTGCAGAATATTTAGGAAAAACTTCACATTCTTGAATTCTTATCGTACGTCCTTTGATTCAGCTGAAATGTAACTATTTGAATTCCTTCCACGCGTTTGTATGTGTACATAAGCGCTCGGTATCAGATATGCATCAATGACCTGTGAAACCCTTATCGAGGGGCGAGATGTGATCTCTGGTTGTTGATGTTGGGCCAGTCTGGAAGACTTGGGACCGGATTGTTTCCTATAGCTTGAGCACTGAGCTGTTGATTGCGGGAGCACGTGCTTCTGGATCTATATGTTCTATTGTGTTCCTATTAAGGGAGTAATGAATGGATAGTTATGTGATGAATATGTTATGACTGGTAGTTGTATTTATATGATTGGAAAATAATGAGAAGTGTCTACTGGAGGATAGAAGAACTATTAGGTACTTGATTTTCATCTTGATTTGAGGTATAGCCCTGAGTTATGGGTGTGTGAAAAATCTTTTCATCCTACCTAGGAGTGAAGTAAATTTCATGTTGCGGTATGAGTTCAGACTTAGGAAGAAAGCAAATGCATAATTTCTATGACAGTGGAAGGTATATAGAAATCTTAGTTTGAGGCAAAACATATGGGTTGTCTCCTGCAGAGTGTTTTGAAGTTATGTGATACATTGGTTGTCTATTAGATGATCTCATTTACAAGTGAAATATATGTGTTGAAATTTAAATTTGGACCGCTTAAGGGAGTGGGTTTAACTGTTACGAGAGCAAATGCAAGATTTGCATAATATTCAAAGTACTAGATGGTCTGTGTTTCACGAGCTTATGAAGGATTGAGTTTAATCTTACTATGGTACTATGGCAGCAATAAAGTATATGCGTTATGAGTTATTGTGTGTTTTGATCTATGGCTTCGAGCCAAGTAGGGGATTCAGTTGTTAATTAGTTGGTTGCAGGGTTATGTGCTATGTTTGTTCCAGTATGAGGCACACGGGTGAATCAGTTATGGCTTATGGAGATTGAGACCGAGTGTGGATCACGTAAAGGGAATTTTTTACAAAGGTTATGTTATGCTTAATTAGGTGTTTCAGAATCACAGAATGTCTTGAGTGACTATTGGATAAGGGTGTGCAATGCATAGAATATGAAGTTGCTTTGTTGTAATAAGGTAAGGCTACACACTGCAGTGTTGGAGTGCTAATAAGGCACATGTTGTTCGGTTCGTTTTATCATGCTAATCACAGTTCTAGAAGAGTGAATGACTCTCGAGAATGATTTTAATGGGTTCAAGATTCCACATGTAATAATTTGAGATTTTCAAGTTGTATAATTTGCTAGTAACTGAGGTTTGCATTGGAGGGTGTTGAGACTTGTGTCAATTCTATATTAATTATGGGATTCTATATATCAGTATCAGGAAGGTAATGGTTCCGGATTCACAGGAAGTCTCTTCGGGATAGGTATTTTGAATGTGGTGCTATTAGGAATATCGAAAAGAGTACTCAGCGGCTTATGAGGCTTAGACGGGATAGATTTATGCTTGGGTGTCGTGTGGTAAGTCTGGGTTCACCACTGGTGGTGTTATAGAAAGAAGATATCAAGTTGAAGGTAAATCAGAAGGAACTCGGATAGATGAGATAGCTTGGTAGTAGGCCGAATCAACATGGGAAGGATACGGTTAGTTCATTGGATGCTTCTGAGGTAATGAGTTCATACAATTGTTCATGGCAATGCACTTAGGCTATAGTGGCATGCGTATCTTGATCGAGCTTGAAGGATTTAGTCTTGACGGGTTAGTTTTGTGCAAATGGGATTCAGAGAGTTCTTGATGGTTTTATGAGCGTGGTTAAGCTGTGTACATAGTTGGTTGTGGCTCGGAAGGGATATGAAGTTCTCATGTTTATCCTAGGATGGTATGGTATATGCGTTATGTTGTGAGAGATTTAGATTTACATGTGCAAGGTTACGGTTCACTTATGCAAGAAAGGTCATAAAATTCTTAGGTAGCACGAGCAACTTCAGATGATTTAAGGGAATAGTATTTCTAATTTGTGCGGCTTGATAAGGGCATACGTTCTAGATGGGGGGAATGTGATTGAGTTAATTATACCTCATTGGTATCGCGACTCTCTCTTGTTGGATTGACTACTGACGCTTGAGTTGCTTGGTGGCACGGAAGAATTTTTAGAGTACCTCTTGTGAAATGATTGGGTATTAGAGGTGTGTTGTAAATTCGGACGGTGAAACTGAGATCAGTATGGTGATTTGCATGCTGTATGGATTTGGAGATTGGGAGTTCTCATAAACAAGTTATTTTATGGGTTGCATGTATCGACACTGTGTAATGACTATCGGGGTTTAGAGACCCGAGTAGATATTTTGCTGCTGGGCATGTCAGATTTTGATATAATACTGGGTATAAACTGGTTGTCTCCATGTCATCTTATTTCGGGCTATTGTGCTAAGGCTGCAATGTTGGCTATGCCGGTAATCCCATAGATTGAGTGGCGATATTCTACGGATTATGTTCCCAGTAGGGTGGTGCCATTTTTTTGGAGACCAGCGAATGAATAGCAAGGGTTGTCTTTCCTATTTCTTTTTCATGGTGGATGTCAGTGCTGAGACTCCGAATATTGATTTAGTTTTAGCAATAAGGGACTTTTCTAGATGTGTTTCCTGTTGTCGGCAGGGTAGTTGATTTCGGTACTGATTTGGTGTTGTCCACCGTATCGTATAGCACCGACAGATTTATAGGGATTGAAGGAGCATCTTCAGGAACTCTTTCATGAGGGGTTCATTTGTAGACATATATGGATGTGTGTTCGGCATGGACACAGCCTTGTGGTATATCATGTAATTGCATCTGAGGTTGCAGGTATGGGTTGCTATAGTTGTTTCGGGCTTATCCAAAGCATAAATGTGAGATTTTGTTCTTGCGGATGATTTCAGGAGTGAAAATGTGGTTCTAAGTTTTATAGTATAGGTTGGATTATAAAATTTTAGTTACATCGTGTTATTAAACTTATATGAGATAGGGTGATGTAGGATCACCCCCGGGTATGTGCATGGTACGGTTATTCAATGATTGGTTGGCTTTTGGAACAACTCTAGGCACATTCGAGGACGAACATATGTTTCAGTGGGGGATGATTTATTGACCCGACCTGTTGTTTTGAGTTGTTGCACTTTGCTCGTCAATTTTTGGGCATGACTTTACCCGTGTGATATATTATGACCTATGTAAATCGTTGATTTTCGCTTTTCAGGGTAATCGGAATAAATTTGGAAGAACAGTTCTCAATTGAAGCTTAAGATTTGAAAGGTTTGACCAAGATTCGACTTGTTGGTAGATGTCCTTGGAAGACGGATTTTATGTCTCTGATAGCTTCTTTAGGTGATTTGGGACTTGGGAGTGTGTCTGGATATTTTTGTGATGTCCGATGTAGAATTAGGCTTGAATTGACGAAAGTAAGTTTTTGGGGATTTTCGGTCGCTAGTGGAAAATAGGCTATCGGGGTCGAAATAGAATTCTGACAGTTGGAATAGGTTCGTAATGTCATTTTAATAAGTCTGTAAAATTTCAGGTCAATCGGAATTGTTTTGGATAGTTTCGGCATAGTTGGTGGAACTTAGGAATTTTAAAGTTCATAGCCTTGAATTTGATGTGATTTTGGTATTTTGATGTTGGTTTTGGTGATTCGAAGTCTCGAGTAAGTTCGAATGAATTTATGGTATGGGTTGGTATATTTTTGAGATTTCCGAGTGCCTCGGGTGGATCTCAAAAGGTTAACGAATTAATTTAGACTAGAAGAAAAGTTGCTGTAATATTTCACGGCAAAATGAACAGTAAATCAGATGAACAGTAACTCGTGTGAACATTAACTCGAGTGAACAGTAAAATGCTAAGCAGTATTTAAATAAACCATCCACGAACATTAAAGCCATTTACACCATTTTTGAACGGGAAAAGATTTTTGAGGCAATTTTGAAGAGAGGAAATTGTTGTTCTTCATTAAGGTAAGTATTTTAGACCCTAAAACTCGATTATTTGTGATTAAGGAACAAAATATCAGTGTTTAATTCATGAAACTCAATAGAAAAATGTGGATTTAGGGCTGGAGATTATGAGACCTTCTGGGGATGATTTGAGGGGTCAAACCAACTCCGATTTTTGAGTTCTTTATATGTACGGACTTGTGAGATGATGAAGAACATTTTGGTATAAAGGTTTTTTCTAGTTTAGGGATGCGGGTCTGGGTTTATGGTCGTGACAAGCTGAATTAGAGCCTAGGTTACATAGGTATCACGAGTTGTGAGCAGGTTTAGTAGAGTCTCGCAGACGGAGACGTCTGTACTTATCCTCGGGAGGCTGCAGAACCTTTAGGAAAAACTTCACATTCTTTAACTCTTATCGTGTGTCCTTTTATTTAGTTGACATGTAACTCTTTGAATTCCCACACGTTTGTATGCGCGCATGAGCACTCGATATCAGATGTGCATCAATGGATTGTGAATCGCTAATCAAGGCGCGAGATGTAATTTATGTGTTGATGTTGGGGCAGTACGGAAGACTTGGGGCCGAATTGTTTCCTATAGCTTGAGCCTTGAGTTGTTGATTGTGGGAGCACGTGCTTCTGGATCAATATGTTCTGTTTTGTTCCTATTAAGGGGAGTAATGACTGGATAGCTATGTGACGTATTGTTATGACTGTGAGATGTATTCATATGATTGGAAAACAATGAGAAGGGTCTGCTGAAGGATAGCAGAGCTATTAGGTACTTGATTTTCAAATTTGTGTGATGTATAACCCTGAGTTATCTGTGTGTGAAGAATCTTTTCATGATTCCTAGATGTGAGTCAAATAATTTTTATTTTGCGGTATGAGTTTAGACTCAGGAAGATCACATGGCTGTGTAATGCCTATTACGGTGGAAGGTATACAAAAATGTTAATTTGAGGCAAAACAGGTGGGTTATCTCCTGCGGAGTGTTCTGAAGTTATGTAATCCTTATGTTTTATGTTGCAAGATCTCATTTACAAGTGAAATATATGCGTTGAAATTTAAATTTAGGTCGCTTAAGGGAGTGGGTTTAACTGTTACGAGAGCAAATGCGAGATTTACAGAAGATTTAAAGTACTAGATGGTCTGTGTTTCACGAGCTTATGAAGGATTGAGTTTAATCTCACTATGGTACTATGGCAGCAATATTGTATATGCGTTACGAGTTATTGTTTGTGTTTTGATCTATGGCTTCGAGCCAAGTAGGGGATTCTGCTGTTAATTAGTTGGTTGTAGGGTTATCTTCTATGTTGGTTCTAGTTTGAGGCATATGGGTGAATCAGTTATGGATTATGGAGATTGAGACCGAGTATGGCTCGAGTAAAGGGAATTTTTTACAAAGGTTATGTTATGCTTAATAAGGTGTATCAGAATCACGGAATGTCTTGAGTGACTTTTGGTTAAGGGTGTGCAATGCATGGAATATAAAATTTCTTGGTTGTATTAAGGTAAGGCTACACACTGCAGTGCTGGAGTGCTAATGAGGCACATGTTGTTCGATTCATTTGATCATGCTAATTGCAGTTCTAGAAGAGTGAATGACCCTCGAGATTGGTTCCTATAATAATTGGAGATTTTCAGGTTGTATAATTGGCTAGAAATTGAGGTTTTCATTGGAGGGTGTCGAGACTTGTGTCATTTCTATATTAATTATAGGATTCTATATATCAGTATTAGGAAGGTAATGGTTCCAAATTCGCAGGAAGTCTCCTTGGGTTAGGTATTTTGAGCGTGATGCAATTGGGAATATTTAAGAGAGTACTCATTGACTGGGTTTTATGCTTGGGTCTTATGTGGTGAGTCTGGGTTGAGGAATGGTGGTGTTATAGCAGGAAGAAATATCAAGTTGAAGGTAAATACAATGGAACTCGGGTGGATAGGATATCTTGGTAGTCGGCTGGATTAGCATGGTAAGGATATGATTAGTTCTTTGGATGCTTCTGAGTTAATGAGTTCATACAAGTGTTTCATGGCAATGTTCTTGGGTAATAGTGGCTTGTGTATCTTGATCGAGTTAGAAGGATTCAGTCCTGATGGGTTAGTTTTGTGCAAATGGGATTCAGAGAGTTATTAACGGTTTCGACCACAGTTAGAGATGCATATTTTCTACGAGCGTGAGGGGCCGCTCATAGACAACTTTAGGGAATGTTATTACTAATTTTGCGGATTGATGAGGGCATACGCTCTAGAAAGGAGCAATGTGATTGAGTTAATAATACCAAATTGGTATCGCGGCTCTCCCTTATTGGATCGACTGCTGACATTCAAGTTGCTTAGTGGCACAAAATTTTTTTTAGAGTACCTCTCATGAAATGATTGGGTATTAGAGGTATGTTGTAAATTTGGACGGCGGAATTGGGATAAATATGGTGATTCGCATGATGTGACGATTTGAAGACAGGGAGTTCTCATAAACAAGTTATGTTGTGGTTGGGGGTTGCGTGTATCGGCATTGTGTAATGACTATCGGGGTTTAGAGACCCTAGTGGATCTTTTGCTGCTGGGCATGTTAGATTTTGATGTAATATTAGGTATAGACTGGTTGTCTCTATATCTTGTTATTCTAGACTATTGGGCTAAGGCGGCGATGTTGGCTATGTCAGGATTGTCGCGGATTGAGTGGCAAGGTTCTGCGGATTATGTTCCAAGTAAGGTGGTGTCATTTTGTTGTTTGGAGACCTAGCGAATGGATGGGAAGGGTTATATTTCCTATTTGGCTTTCGTGGTAGATGTTAGTGTTGAGACTCCCACTATTGATTCTGTTCTATCGATGAGGGACTTCTCCGGATGTGTTTCCTGCTGCCGGGCAGGGTTGTTGATTTCGGTATTGATTTGGTTATGGGCACCATATTGTATGGCACCGATAGAGTTAAAGGAGTTAAAGTAGCAGTTTTGGTAACTCCTTGATGACGGGTTTATTGGTAGACTTATATGGAAGTGTGTTCTGCATAGAGACGACCTTGTTGACTTCGAGTTGGTATTGGTGAGGAATGCGTTTACTCGGTTGTTGTTGATCTATTAGTGTTCTGAGGTAATGTATGAGTTACTCTCTTGTGTTTCCATACGTTATGCTTTGTTGGTCATGGGTACACATGGTGCGGTTTTATTGAGGTTTCTCAGTGGAATTCGAGCGGGGAGAGCATAGGGTATTGCTCGACGGATGGCGTATCGGTTATGTACTTTCGTGTTGTGTGGTGTTATGTATGTGCTTTGTCATGGTTATGATGATTTGCTTTGGTTCGAGACATCAATTACGCGTGGTCATCAATTTTGAGCAAAGTGACTGAGGTATTTTATGTGGAACATTGTTTGGATAGGATCGCGCACTGCAGCGAAGTTATGTGGATGTATGACCTTTCAAATCAGATTCGAGTATTCTACTTCTATGATGCGTGACAGGTTCTCAGCCTTGTGTTGTGGTGGTACTGATGAGCTTCCGGTATAGCTCATTCATTTCAGTCATTTTCATAATTTGAGTACGTTCAGATTGTTGCTTATTTTTGTGCAGATTGTACGAGTTGTGGCTTTAGATGGTATTGATGCGTCATGTCACCAGAGTAGTTGTGTTGGATTAGATGAGATCGTTGGGTTCTATAATGAATACAAATAGATTTGATTTCAGCATGTTGGAAGGATAATATCAAGGTTCGACTCAAAATTTTGCTATGGTCTTTGCCAAAGGAGAAGTGGCTTCATGAATACTTGATCTGAGAAATGGTTATGGTTTACTGCTTGTTTCATTTATCGTTGGCATTATATGAAAGTGTTGGAATGAGACCTTAGTTGATAAGATGTTGTCTATCGGTATTCGGTGGTTGTGTGTAGCTTCTGTGATTAGAAGTTATCGCTACACGTGTTTGAGTTATGTAGTATATCATGTAATTGCACCAGAGGTTGCAAGTATGGGTTACTACAGCTTGCTCGGGCTTAATCAGAGTATAGATGTGAGATTTTGATCTTGCAGATGATTTAATGAGTGAAAATGTGGTTCTAAGGTTTATGGGCTAGATTGTGAAATCTCAGTTATATTGTATTATCATACCTATATGAGATAGGGTGACGTGGGATCACCCTCGGGTATATGCATGGTAAGGTTATTCAATGATTGGTTGGCCTTTGGATTAACTCTGGGCACGTTCGAGGACGAACGTATGTTTAAGTGGGTGAGGATGTAACGATCCGATCAATCGTTTTGAGATATTGCACTTTACTTGTCAGTTCTCGAGCATGACTTGCCCCGTGTGATGTATTATGACCTATGTAAATTGTTGGTTTTGGTTGTCAGGGTAATCAGAATGAATTTGGAAGAACAGTTCTTAGTTGAAGCTTAAGATTTGAAAGGTTTGACCAAGAATAGACTTGTTGGGATAGGACCTCGGAATGCGAGTTTTATGGCTCAGATAGCTTCGTTAGGTGATTTGGGACTTAGGAGTATGCCCGGAATATTTTTGTGATGTCCAGTATAGTATTAAGCTTGAATTGGTAAAAGTTAGTTTTTGGCCATTTTCGGTCGGCAGTGAAAAATAAGATATCAGGGTCGGAATAGAATTCCGACAGTTGGAACATGTTCGAAATGTCATGTTGGATATGTCTACAAAATTCCAGGTCAATCGGAGTTATTTTGGATAATTTCGACATCGTTGGTGTAATTTAGGAATTTCAAAGTTCATAGGCTTGAATTTGATGTGATTTTGGTGTTTTGATGTTGTTTTTGGTGTTTCGAAGGCTCGACTATGTTCGAATGATGTTATGGTACGGGTTGGTGTATTTGTTGAGATTTCTGAGGGCCTTGGATGGATGTCGAAAGGTTAAAGGGTCAATTTAGACTAGAAGAAAAGCTGCTGCATTTTTTTCACAGCAACATGAACAGTAAAACACATGAGCAGTATTTAAATAAACCCAGTGACCATTAAACTCTTCTACACCACTTTTGAACGGGAAAAGAGCTTTGAGACGATTTTGAAGAGAGGAAATCATTGTTCTTCATTGATGTAAGGATTTTGTACCCTAAAACTCAATTATTTGTGATTAAAGAACAAAATATCAGTGTTTAATTCATGAAAATCAGTAGAAAAAGGTGGAGTTAGGGCTGGAGATTATGAGACTTTCTAGGTATGATTTGAGGGGTCAAACGAACTCCGATTTTTGAGTTCTTTAATTTATATGTGTCATGAGATGATGAATATATTGATATGAAGTTTGTCCAGTTCCAAAATACGGGTACGAGTTTAGAATCGTGGCATAACCACTCCACTAAAATGCTTATCGGTTCTTGCAAGTTAGTTCTTTCAAGACAAACTCACATTTGTTTCCTTTAAAGAATCCAGTGATGGCTGCCCATGGATTCATAATATTCTTCCACATGACCCACCTCATAAATGTGAGATCAAGTTTGTGTAATATATATATATATATATATATATGCATCCAAATAGAATCCCTCCTCCTTCAAATGATTCTTACTTTTGCTTTACACCACTTCTCTTTCTATTTTCTACCACACCTTATATTGTACTTTCACACATTAAAAACAACTTGCAGAAACAAAATAAAATAAATATTCTCGTACACTTAGTACGTAAGAAGTAAAGAAAATCCATCTAAAAATAAAAATCTCAAGATTTTATGTAACTATACCAAGATATGTATTATTGTGGAAACAAACGTAAGTAACTTGAGCTTTGAGTAAATTATTATTGTAAAAAATATTTACACAATAAGTCACTTATAAGGGAATTATATGTAAATCTCAATGGATTATATAAGTATTAATGGATAGCCTGGTAAAAATAATAATTAACGAGTTATCATATGCCAAAATTTAATTGCAGTATAAAAACAATCTTAATGTACAACTTAAATCTGACGACTAATAATAATATGAAATTTATCTTAGTTTGAATTGTCAAAAGAATATAACTAAGATTTGACAAATGTTTGGTTTGAAAGAATTCTCCTTACACATATATGGGAACATGCATTGTAGAAGAGAATTTATCATTGTATTTTGTCCCTTTTTTTATTTATCAAAAAGGATTTTATATATATATATATATATATGTGTGTGTGTGTGTGTGTTTGACTTAATGAGAATCATGAGTTTAAAAGCAATGTATATAGGAAAGAGATTTCATTCATTGAATTTGTAGATTTTTGGTTAATATGAAAAGGTATACGAATATCACATTGGAATTTATATGGCAAATATTAATCAAGAAGTATATGATAAAACGGGCAAACTTTAATGATGATTTTCGAGCCCTGAATATGAAATAGTCTTTGATAGGGAATATTTCACTCTTCAAAATCGAACTTTCCAAGATGAATTCGAAGTAGTCGAGTCTTAGAACGAATATCAAATACCGTATGAAAAATCAAGTAGAGTACCAACAAGGGTTGTGGTAAATTAGTATATACTCTTTTATTGTTGCCAAAAGTCTCGTATTCAATTGTTAGGAAGCGCTTTACCTCTTAAATATAAATTTTTTGTCCGTAAATTCAAATTTAGTCTGAGTTCTAATATAATCGAACACCAAATAAAAAAATAAAAAATAATAGATGGTACAAAATTATGTATGGCAACTACATTTGGCAATATACGTAGAGATACAGCAAGGTCTTTTTAAAGATTTATTAGAAAATATTATCCAAATTTGGTATGTAAACTAAGTAGTACTTTCCCAACTCCTTATACGAACAAACAATCATGACTTCCACCAACATGACTTCTTATAACCACGACTCCAAATGCACTTTATGGTTGTTATTTTTTTGTTTTTTGTCGGTATTCGATATTTATATTGATGTTTGATTAAATTAGGATTCGCGCAAAAAAATTTCACGGTGAATCATAAATTACTTTTCCATACTCAGCGCCTCGAACTCGAGACCTTTAGTTAGATAAAGTAGTACTTACTACTCCACAACAATCCTTGTTGGTCAGGGGCGGAATTAGAGACCGATGTACGGGTTCGGCTCAATCTAGTAACTTTAGTTCAATCTCTATATTTGCCTTAAAAAATTCATTTAATACGTTCAAATTATTAATTTCGAACCCAAAATTTAAAAGGACTAAAATTCTGAACCAAAAAATTTAAGATTCGGGCTCCACCTCTATTGTTTGTGCACTTTAGATTATTATAATTTTAAAAAAATGACAACGTTATCAACTCCCCTTTTCTGTTTTTCATCATCTTATTATAACCTAATATATCTTTAATTAATTAATTAATTAAACACTCATAAATTATGGGAAAATTTATGGACCAGCCTTACAGGACAACCGTTAGTTGGCAGATAAGCTGAAATTCTGACAAAAGTAATTAAAAAGCAAATGGGACCGTGACACGTGTCATAATTTTGTGACTCGTCGTTTATTTTACTTAATTCTTTTTGTTTACTTAAGACTCAACTAATGATGGATTTAAATTTGGACCACAAATATATAAATGAAATACTAATATTTTAGAATTTAAATTCAATGTCATGATTTGTCAATCTAGTTGTTTAATTTAACTTAATTTAATTAGGGTGTCATATTCATTCTACCATTGACATTTTCATAATCCTAGGATAATTTTGTTTAGTTTAGCCATGTCTCTCCCAAACGACAAAAAAGGTTCTTATTAATAATAAATTATTATGTAAGAATTAGATTAATAATCCAAATTAGTATAACAACTCCATTTGTCGTTGAAGGTAGTTTAAGCATTTTATTATGTTTTATCTTGAATTATTTATTTATAACTTTTACTTGCACGCCTGCTTATATATAGGAGATAAAGAAGAAAAAAGAGTAGGAAAGGAAATTAGAATATTTAGAAAAAGTGAAATCAAAAGTATTATTAAAAAATAAAAAGAAATGAATCGAGTGTTTCGTAATCTGAGAGTAACTAAAGACAATAAATTAAATTAAGAAACATTACTCAAAATTGTTCATTTCAACTAATTCCTTATCTGAAAAATAAAAAGGAATTTTAGAAATTTATTAAATAAATATAGCTCCAATGTAACTCAAATCTCTTCAAAAATGACTTGGCCAAGTAATTTGACATTATAGTTCTTCTATGTAATATATATTAGTATAATAAAAATATAACTTCGCTCCATATATTTCTTCAAAATTTATTTTATTAACTTTCTCTTTTCACACAAATACTGATATAATTTCAGATGTTAATTAAAAATAAGCAATACCATGTCGAAAGTTGGTATTCTATCTTATTAGGAGTTAAATATAATTAAAAATTCTGAGAATACTACATAATTACTTGTACCATAATTAATATTAACGATGATAACATTGATTAAGAACATAGATCATAAATAATTGAACTTTAACATACCGTATAATGAGTGGCGTGGATTGCACGTTTGTTTAATTGGGAAAAGCATTACCTAAAATTAGGACCAAATTTGCATCTATATATTGTATATTGTATTATAGTCTATCCTATAATTATTTTATGAGAAAAAAATATTCTTTTCATATGTGGTCAGTATATAGATACAAAATAACTTTTTTTTTTTGGTTTTTCCAAGGACTTTTTTTTTTCGCTAAATGTTTGGGATGATAAAAGGAATATAATTTTCCACAATACACAAATAGAAATTAGCTAAGAAAACATATTTTCACGTGTCAATAATTCATTTTGCCACAAATTCAAAATAATTTGAAAATTTGCATCATGAAAATTGACAACTAATTTCTTTTTTCATGCTAAATTAATATTGTCTACTCTTGACTTTCACCGGTTACCTTCCTCTTTCATGGATTAATGTTTAGACCTTGCTCCCAATAACCATCCTGCGGCTATTACTCTTCGCTAAAAGAGAAGTTCGACCTCACTTGAATTTACAACGGGTTATAATTTTGTCCATGCTCAAAATAATACCCCTACGGCCATCGTCCTTCGCCAAAAGGGAGATTGGACCTTCCTCGAATTTACAACGGGTTATAATTTCGACCTTACTCGAAATAACACCCTTACGCCCATCGGCCTTCGCCAAAAGAGAAGTTCGACCACACTCGAATTCACAACGGCTTATAATTTCGACCTTACTCGAAATAACACCCCTACGCTCATCAGCCTTTGCCAAAAGAGAAGCTCGACCTTGCTCGAGTCGAACTTCCCTTTGGCGAAGTCCGATGGTCGTAGGGGTGTTATTTCGATTAAGGTCGAAATTATAACCCGTTGTGAATTCGTGCGAGATCGAACTTCTCTTTTGGCGAAGGCCGATGGCCTCAGGGGTGTTATTTCAAGCAAGGCAGAAATTATAACCCGTTGTGAATTTGAGCGAGGTCGAACTTCTCTTTTGGCATGGCCGTAGGGGTGTTATTTCGAGCAAGGTCAAAATTATAATCCGTTGTGAATTCGAGCTATATCGAGCTTCTCTTTTGGCGAAGGCTGATACGCATAGGGGTGTTATTTCGAGCAAGGTCGAAATTATAACCCGTGGTGAATACAAGCAAGGTCGAACCTCCCATTTGGCGAAGGCTGATGCTGTATGGGTGTTATTTCGAGCAAGGTCGAAATTCTAACCCTTTGTGAATTTGAGAAAGGTCGAGCTTCTCTTTTGGCGAAGGGTCATGGCTGCATGGGTGTTATTAGGAGCATGGTCAAAATTATAACCCGTTGTGAATTCGAGCAAGGTCGAGCTTCTCTTTTGGCAAAGGCTGATGAGCGTAGGGGTGTTATTTCGAGTAAGGTCGAAATTATAAGCCGTTGTGAATTCGAGTGTGGTCGAACTTCTCTTTTGGCGAAGGCCGATGGGCGTAAGGGTGTTATTTCGAGTAAGGTCGAAATTATAACCCGTTGTAAATTCGAGGAAGGTCCAATCTCCCTTTTGGCGAAGGACGATGGCAGAAATTATAACCCGTTGTGAATTCGAGCAAGGTCGAGCTTCTCTTTTGGCAAAGGCTCGACCTGTTTATTCAAACAAAAGCTCGACGATGGCTGCATGGGTGTTATTAGGAGCATGGTCAAAATTATAACCCGTTGTGAATTCGAGCAAGGTCGAGCTTCTCTTTTGGCAAAGGCTGATGAGCGTAGGGGTGTTATTTCGAGTAAGGTCGAAATTATAAGCCGTTGTGAATTCGAGTGTGGTCGAACTTCTCTTTTGGCGAAGGCCGATGGGCGTAAGGGTGTTATTTCGAGTAAGGTCGAAATTATAACCCGTTGTAAATTCGAGGAAGGTCCAATCTCCCTTGCTCGAATTCATAACGGGTTATAATTTCGACCTTGCTCGAAATAATGCCCCTACGACCATTGGCCATTGCCATTTAAAGGAAGGTTCGGCCCCGCCCGAATTTGCAACTTGTTAAGATTTCTACCTTGTTAGAATATATAAGTCGGAAATTGACTCCGCCCAAAATCGCGACCTCAGGTTCAACCTTGCTCAAATCCATATGGAAAAACTGACTTCGCCCAAATTAGTAGGTCAGAATTCGATCCCGCTCAAGTATACTAGTCAAAACTGATTTCGCACAAGATTGCGAATCAAAATTCAACCTCGTCAGAATTAAGGTTGGTTCTGCCGTAATTGGCAAATCAGAAGTCGACCTAGCCCAAAATTGCAAGTTTGAATTCACAATCAAAATAGTCAAGGATTCATCACAATGGAAATCAAAAGAAACACAAATCAAGATGAAACGACAATTTTATTCAAACATACATGCGTGTTACAAAAGGCCGAAACGGGCCTTTCGAAAAAGAAAGTAAACAATGAAAGAACAAAAAAGAAAAACTAAGTTCATAGGATGCATCAAAAGCTTCACTCAGTATCATCCCCACTGCCGTGCTCCCCAACATCATCATCATCATCAGAAGGGAGCTCATCCTTGTTATCAATGCCATCCCCAGCCTTCGTAGTCAGTGCGAGCGTCGAATGCCTTTGCTTGTGCATCTTCAAAGGTGACTTCTGGGACATTCCCCGCCTCTCACAAACCCTTATAAATATCTCTCTGGGCCTCAGCATTGACCTATAGCTCATATAAGCAGCGGGGGACCACAGCAGAGGCACACTCAACCTGGGCCAATAGTTGTTCCTTCTCGGCCTCAAATGCCACGACCCGATCTCCTAGGCTCGAAGCCTTTCGGTCAATTTCACCAATACGCTCCTCGAGATGCATCTCCCTCAGTGTTGTCGTAGGCTTCTCAGATTACTGCTCAAAATTGGAGGACGTGGATAGTATCCTCCAGCGTCGCCTCCCTCTCCAAAACCAATGTCCGAGCCTCCTTGGCACTTTCCATCCCGACTACTTTCTTATCCAGCTCGGCCAACTTCCCCATCCATTCCACGCTCAAAGCTTCGACTCTGTAGTGTTTTGATCAAGCTCAGCTTGTAGAGACAACACATTCGACTAAAGGTCGTTGCACTCCGGGGCAACCCCTTTGCCAACCTCGAGTTCCTTTTCTTTAGTACGGAGCAACTCCTCGAGCTCTTTACATCTACAGATAGACTACATCAGATCCTTATCCCTTTTATCCAAATCCTCCCTGATAGATTGGGTACTAATACCCGCCCTGAGCCGGTTGTTCATCTCATGGCCCTTGTTGCGATACCCCTATTACTTTTCAAGCATTTTTAGAAAACTCTTGGCTTGAGTCTCGACCGTACGAGCACTCTCGATCTCCAGCATGTAAGACTAAAAATAAAAAGAGAAGAAAAGAGTCCGTAAAGATGAAGGTCACAAAGCAAAAAAAGGATCTTACCTTTAGGCCCGTCGCTACCGCACCACGTGAAAATTCGGAGTCACTAGCATCCTGAAAAGCTCCTCTTTTTGTGGTAGATCATAGAAGGTCAAACCGCGGCACAAAATCCATCGTGTTTAGCAGAAGGTTAAGATCTGATAGAATTTTGACTATTCGAGAAGAGCCTCCCACTCTCGCTATAGTTAGGGTAACGCCCTCCTAGAACATCCTAACGTACTCAGGATCAATGTCGAATTCAGACTCATAATCATCAACCATGATGCCCTTTCCCCTCTCATCGACCGAAGAAGAAGTGCGGTTCGTCCAGGATGTCTAAGGGCCGCCCAAAACAGCAACGACAGTGTTGGGACCCGTCTCTCTGCCACACCAACCTCTTGGTCAGTCACAACAAGCATAGCCCCCATATCCGGGTTAGCATCACCGCTAGTTTCGAGCACTAGCAAGGCAAGGTCACGTCTCGAAGATGTTTCATCTTGATGAGCCATTTTCAATACTACCTGTCGTCTCTTCGACGGGGCCTCTCTACTACCAGTACAAAAATGATTCGCTCGTTGAACGGACAACAAGAATCAGAGTCTGTGGCTGAGGAGTAACCTCTACGGGCACGGCTTTGGTTGCAGGCGCAAATTGGGCAATAGCTCTCGGTGTAGGCCGGTCAACGTCCTTTGCCATAGGCCGATCAAGGGGCAACGATTGACGAAATATGAGCGGAGGAGCCCTCGTCCTTCACGCACTCCGACCTAATAGCAAATAAACACGATCATATAATGATAAGGTTAAACTACGGGGTAAAGAATAAAGAAAAACTACAGCGGGCCGACTCACCAATGAAAGGCTTACGCCCATACTTCTCATGGAAGGATGCCCACTAAAAAATCCCCATTGTTTGAGGGAGAATTGCGCTCACCCACTCGTGAATATCGCCAATTAGCGGAGGAGATAGTCTCTCGGCTGCAAAAGCAAAAATGATTCCTTAGCAATATCACCTAAAGGAGGACGATTGATGACAGCCTTAAAAGGAATCACAGAATAAACAATGGAAAACTCAAGAGCGAAGTTCCACGTATCTAAAAACCCTATCGAGTACGTCACAAGTTGCTCTGTCCGCACATAGATGTAGCTTTCCTAAAAGTGGTGATTAACCTTATCGTCCATATTTACCACCAAATTCTTGGTTCCTCGATAGAGCATTTGGATCATCGTACCCCAAAGAAAATGAGGGGCAAAGATGTAAAGCATGTGCCCCAAGGAAATTCCTCGACCGGCAAGCTTTGCGTACTTGATAAGCATGAGGAAGAGTTTGTACGCGTATGGAGAGAGTTAAGCCGGGCACACTTTGTAGAAATGATAGAAGTCTACCTCTAGAGAGGGGATAGGAAGTGTGTACCCGATAACAAAGGGGTACGCATAAAATGTGTAGTATCTTGGGTGGTGCAAATGTACGATGTCCTTCCCCACCGCCGGTACCATTTCGATACGAGCAGGAATTTCCCACTTGGTCTTGAGCGTCATAATCGTTGCTTCATTCATAGTAGAAGGGACAGGCTCTGGTTCATTTCCGATAGGGCATTTAAAGTCATTCCTCATCTTCCCCAGGTGGGGTACTATCTTATCCACTCTCGAAAATCCCTCGTCTTCCACCACCTCCACTCTCTCTTCAAGAAGGGGCACGTCATTTTCCGGCATCGGAGCTTAAAAAAATCTATCAGTCTGGGAAGAAGTACCTACCATTTGTCTGTCTTAATCAAAATAAACAAGACAATGAAGGAAAACAGAGAATGGTCATGTCGAATTCTAACGAAAGTAGAAGTAGAAAAGATTGAAGGAGGGAGTTTTTAAAATTCTTTCTCAGGTAAATTGAAAATCATAACAATCAAAAATATTACATTTTGACTAGTTTCCTTTCTTGTCCCTTGGCTAAAAATAACGTAAAGATGGCATGAGCTAGCGAGTTTCATAGTGGTCATTCAAAAATTATTAGTGTTTGCAAGGTCATTGAAAAATATCCAGTATTTTACTGCAAACAAAATGTTTCAGTGTAATATATTAGAGATTAGTGCACCTATATATGAACTTCTAGCATATTATGCTGGACCAGTATATTATATTGGAACTTCAAAATAATATGCTGGAAGTCGAGTATAATATATTGGATCCAATATATTATGCTGGAGTACTTTCGGATTTTGAGTTGTGTTTTTGTTCAGCTTTATCTTTACATGAAAAATAGCTAAATTTCGATTACTTTTAAAACTGTGGCTATTTTTGTTTGACCACTTCTCATCTGGCTAATTTTTTAATTTCCCTCAAGAAGAACGGATTAGTGGGTTAGATAGGGCTGATAATTTGCCCTAAATTTTCAGGCCCATATCAAAGTGAAGTAGTCCAATTTTAATCTTGTTTCTTTCTTTTATTTAATGTTTTAAAATTTATTTTTTGCAATGTGTACATCTAAATTGACTTCTTAAGTGTGATAGTTTCCATGGATTTTGGATATTATTAACATCAACATGAAGAGTTGTACTAAACTTGGTCTCACTAGTAGATGGTTGTCGGTGCATCAAGGAAGAAAGCTCGACCCATGGGCGGAGCTACAACTTGCAACAAGTGGTCAACTGAACACCGGTCACCAAAATATTATTGTGTATTTGATCGAATAATACTTTATATATTTGTTTAACCAAAACACTGAATATTTGGTTAAAACTAGAAATTAAGAGAGAAATTGAGTTACTGGTAATCAAGAAAAGAGAGACTTTGAGAATAACAATAAAGCAATGAAAGTATATATCTCAGTATAATCTCAATGATATTTCGTGTGTTACAGATATTGAAACCTTCTCCTTTTATAGTTAATTCTAGGAGAAAGTATAATGCTTTTGTCTTAATGAGGCAATTATTAGCAATAAATAATATTAAAAGAAACGTTACTCAATCATTCCTATTAAATACAAATTCTCAATGTATTTGGCATTTAATGCTAAATTTGGACTCTATTATGCTATCAGATTCATTTCTTCAATTACTTCTGATTTTCAAGCTTTAAATGACTCAAACGGGTACGAGTCTTTTCATTTGAATAATAGCTCGTGTCTTTAAGTGTCTCATCTCTCGAATCTCTTGTTGCCCATGCCTGCTAACTGATAACCACGCTTTGACCATTTGACAAGTCCATGTGTCATGACACGTCATCTTTAATATATTAATTCAATTTTTTCTCAATACAGATAGTTCCCCCACTTTCTATTTATTTATTAATTAAATATTTGAAAAGTGGATCTTCATTAAAAAGGGAATTTTTGTCATAATCATTGTTATGACTGTACTGACGCTTTAGTTGTCTTTTTTATTTAATGCACTGCATATGTGTCACCTTCTCATTAGCTCTGCAATTCTGCAGACTTTTGTTTCAAGGCTTCTTTAACTTCACTATTCACAAAGTGATAGTTGCCTTTAGTATAGGCTTTCCATCATTACACTTCTTAATCTTTGACGGTTGCTTTTATATATAAACTTAACCCTTTTTTCCTTGTCTTCTTCTCCACAAATTTTTACCAAGTATTTTACTATTTACTCCTATTCACTTCTTCCTCAGTTCACATCTTTCTACCATGCCATATTCGAATCCTAATCCTAGGAGAGTCCCAATTCTTGACAATTTCCCCAATGCCCCTGTAAGACACAGAAGAGGTAGGCTTCGTGGCCTAGGGTCCATTCGTGGTGGTACCTCTGGTTCCATCACTCCTTCTTCTAGCTATGGCACTATTTCTAGAGGTTCTTTCACTAAAAGATCCTCTTCTAAAGGCAAAGAATCTTCTGAGCCTATTCAAGAACCTTTGGTTGAAGATATAGTGCCAACTGAGTTATCTTTCAAGCCTGATAAAGAATCCCTTCGTGACCAAGTAATTGATTTAGATAGAGCTGACACCTATCCTTCTTTAATTATTGAACCCTTGATTTCCGCTGTTCAAAAAGATTGTCGTTGGAGAGATGACCTTCGTATAGTTATTCCTAACCCAAACCAGAGAATATCTTCTTATAGGATTGGTTTTTCATTTAATTCTACTTACCCCTTTACTTTGGGATTTATTCCTGCTATTGATTCAGTCATGCTCGATCGTATGGAGAGCAGTAGCTTGTTTAAGGTATGTATCGGTCAAGGCTGGTGTTGACTTTACCTTCTCCCATCTAATTCATCTTTACCACCCCAAACTATTCCGCAATGGTATTTTTACCCTAACTACAAGAAGTAAAAGGGTTTTGATAAGACCTGAAGATGATAAAGATCGAGGCTGGTACACCTGTTACATTGCGGTACCCATAGTTGATTTGCTAGGTGAATCAAATATTCCTTTTCCTGAGAAATGGAACCTTGCACGTAAGTATTTCTTCCTTACCGTGTCTATTTTTTTTAATTTAAACTCCTTTTCTTATTTCATTCTTTTTTGTTTATTTGTAGCAACCATGGGATATGTGGAACCCGTTCCTAATTTTCGTGGTTGGGTAGATGCTATTTTGAAAGTCGTGCCTATAGAGGCACGAACCTGGAAATCTATTTCCAACAAACATGGTTGGAAAGTGAAAACTCACGGTATGCATCCCTTATTATTTCTCGTATCTTAAATTCTTTCCCCTCTTTTAACTTTCTATCCTTCTTTTTGTCAGGATTTGCTATTCGAGGAATGACAGTTGAAGTAGTTATTGCCCTTCGAGCCTCTTCCGGTACTCCCCTTTCTTTGGAGAGAACACAAGTAACACTATCAAAGAGGAAAGTTGTTGGAGAGGATTCTGAGGATGATGAGGATGAAGACGCCTCTTTGATGGCTAGGCCTAGAGCCAAGAGACGCATCATTTCTGAAGATGAAGCTGAAATTTCTCCTGCTTGTGCCTCCTCTCTTACCGAACCTGTTACAGTTTTTTCCGATGATGAAACCATTCCAAGGGACACCATTGAATGCAGTCAACGTCTCTTCGTTGACGGTTTAGAAAGTGGTGAACTAGGTCCGATTTTAGATGAAGTGCCTCTTTCTTCTTCTGTTCCCATTCCTTCTATTCCTCCCTTGGTTTCAAGTGATTCCTTGCCTATTTCTGCTCCCTTACCTGCTTCGAGACCTTCGACTTCTGTTATTTTCTCTTCTTCTACCGCTCCTCCTTCTATAGCTCCCATTTCCTCTGTTCAACATGTAGAGGAGGATTCTAGTAGCAGAAGCTTGGCTATGAGGAGCGTTACACTTGAAGTTCCTGCTAACAACTGTCTTTTAAGGAAGTCTGGTGGAGAAGATGCCTGGCTTGGGCCTTTGATTGGAGATATTGAGAAGAAGATGATGAACAGTCACAGCTGCTTAACTGTAATAAATGACATAGTTCATTCTGCTTTGAAGGTAAAAAAAAATTTTACTAACAAGTTTTTTTTATCTCTAGATTCTTATTTTTATGAGTTGTTACTGTAGGCTAACCTTATTGGTACAAAATTAATATGAAGAATTTCCCTTCTGGAAAAGAAAGCACGTGAATCTGAAAAGTCTATCCACGAGGCTGAGGAAATAGCCAAGGGTGCCCGAATAGAAGTAGCTAATTGGAAAGAGAAATTTTAGAATGCTAAGGTAACTATAGAATAATTGCAAGAGATTAGAAATGTCATGACCCAAACCTGGTTGTGATGGCGCCCAACCCTAAAGCTAGGCAAGCCAGACCAACAACTGTTTTCATATTTAACAACTAGTCCCAAAAGGACAAATTCAAGAAGAATATGAGAGTTTATAATAATAATCCAATAATAGTAGTAGAATAAAATACTGAGAAGTGCGAATACTGATAATAACACTCCCAAAAGATCTGGGGTCATGAGTCTAGAGCCTCTAAGCAAATCTTAATAATAGTAAGAATATCTGAACGAAATACTCAAGTCTGAAAGTATATATAAAATAAACTGAAATAAAGAGAGAAGCTAGGTCCTGCGAACGCCAACAGCTACCTCAGCAACTCGAATAACTCTGTAAGACCTCCGGCGTACCTGAATCTGCACACAAATGTGCATGGAGTAGGGGGTGAGTACTAAGTACACAGTGAGTAAAAAGCATATAAAATAGCTGAAAGCCATGAATCCACAAAATGTCACAGAGTAAAGCTATGTTTAACAGTCTGATACCTACTAAGAACTAACAACAACAGCAAACTACATATAACACAAGTAATTAACCATGCATGAATTCAATGCAATGCACATGACCGCTCTGTTTAACGTCGACGGTGCTCACTATGTTTGTGTACAGACTCTGGAGGGGCTCCTTCAGCCCAAGTGCAATATTCATATCATCCGTTGCGGCGTGCAACCCGATCCGTACTCAGTTCACAACATGCATATGAGTCACACAACAGTTCAATTTATTTATTTTTCAGTATCAAATTCATTAACAAGGAAAAATACTTTAGTTTATTTAATTTTCCAAGAACAGGTGACTTAGCATTTTATAATAGTGATTTCAACCGAGGACTGAGATCAATGATTTTACAAATCATGCTATCACATAGATATATATCCCCTAAGGATACTACAGGTCGGCACCAGGCCCCAAACATAGCATATAGCCCACATATATACTCAACACAAAGTGCGTTTCAATCGCCAATATAATATTATTCTTGTTCGGGATGGACCAAGTCACAATCCCTAGTCATAACCAATCCTGCACCTGCCATGGGATGCGATTCATACCATAAATAGCGTCACAATGTGATAAGCTAGGGTTTCAAACCTCAGGTTATCATATATAGTAACTACTCACCTCTAACCGGTCGTGGACTCGTCCGCAATGCCTTTTCCTTTCGAATTTGTCTCCTCGCACATCGAATCTAGTCAAAACCACAGCGAATAACATAAATATGGGTCAAAGAAACATAACCCAATCAAAATTACTCAAAAATTATAACAATTCACGAAATTGGTAAAACACGAGCCCTGGGCCCACTTCTCAAAATATTCCAAAAATCATACCAACAGATTCCTCCTATCCCCACAAGTCCGTGCATATAAAATTTATAAAATGGAGTTCGAATGGACTTTCAAAATCCAAAAATTCATTTTCTAAACTTAATCCCTAGTTCTTCACAATTTGTACCCAATTTCATGAATTTTTGTGTTGATTCTTGCATAAAATCACATTTTCTAGTCAAGAGACTTACCTCCATGCAATACCCGTTGAAAACTCTCTTCAAATCTCTCAAAACCCTCTCTTGGCGGAGTAAAAATGGTGGAAATATGTAAGGGTTCGCATCTGATTATTAACTTATTTTTTCTGTCACTGACGCTTTCTTCTATGTGATCGAATTAGTCCCATTGCGATCGCATAGAGTAAAATTCCCAGGCCCTGAAAACCTCTTATGCGATCACATCACTGCCCATTGCGATCGCATACCTTTGTCTCCTTCAACTATGCGATCGCATCAGCCCTCTATGCGATTGCATTGAACAAGTTTATCAACCTACGCGATCGCACACTCCTTCACGGGATCGCATAGAACAAAAATTACACCCCTTCAGAGCCAAATGCACAGATATGTCATATTCCCTCATTCAAACTTGCTCACCACATAAAAACGCCATCATAAACATCAAAATCATCGAATTCTAAGGGATTCAAGCCTAAGTTTCACTAAAACTTCCGAAACTTGCATTTGATCTAAAACCTGATCTAAACACCTCCGAATGACTTGAAATTTTGCATGCATATCCAAAATTACCTAACTGAGCTACTGCAACTCTCAGAATTTCATTCCGAGCCCCGGATCAAAATCTCACCTACCGTCCATAATTCGCCAAAATTCAACCTTAGCCAATTCAAGCCTAAATCTACACCAGACCTTCGAATTCAATTTCGATTGCTCTCCTAAGTCATAAATCATCTACCGGAACTAGTCGAATCATCAGGAATCCATTTCGAGCTTTCTAACTCATCGGTCAATATTCGGTTGACTTTTCCAAACTAACCTTCCCATAAAGAGGTTTATTACCTCATTTCTACCCGAATTCTACCCAATTTACTTCAAATTCTTCAAACACATATAATGAAACATATGAAAGCATAAAATGGAAAAAATGGGGTAGTAACTCACGTAACAATGGGTCGGGTCGTTACAAGAAATCATCTGGAGCCGCAAAATCGAGGTCTGACTTCCAAATTAGCAACTACCAAAACTTCTTCAAGCCAATTTGAAAAAGATAAGGAGCGCCTTGAATGTTCATTTTCAGAATAATTATCAAAGTTAAGGGAAGAATTCAGAGAACTTAGGGCACTCTTCGCCAAGAATGAAGATTATGCAGGGGAGTTAGTGCAAAACTTGACTCAAGTTCAAGTTGATTTAAAGATCTCTTCTGATAAGGTTCGTGCCTTAGAGAGTTCTCGTGCCTCCTTTGAAGATTCAATTTAGTCCTCTTTAGCTGAAAATCAAGTGTTAAAGAATGATCTTGCTATGTGTAAAAAAGAGTATGAACTTCTTTTGGAGAACTTTAACATAGAGGTGAGTTGGGCTTTTCTAAACTCTCGTCGTGATGCTTTAATGGAGGCCTGTCAAGAAAACTTTGATTTAAACTAAAAATTGGCTAAAGTTTTGAAAACCATCGAGATGACCCAACAACCACTTGACTTTCCTCCACCGGCAAATGAAGCTCCCGTGGCTGAAGAACCTTTAAATGAAGAAGCCGTTGTTGTGGCAATTGAAGTTGAAAATGCTGCAATTCCACTTCCCGGGGGTGAAACTTGTATGACTCAGTCTGTGGAACCTGAAACTTCCATGACTTTTGCTCCCCTCGATGAACCTAACACTTCAATCCTAGCTAGAACCACTCCTGTTGCTGCTTCTTCATAAGTTACCACCGTACCTATAGTTGTTCATGAAAGTGAAGCTAATATAACAACTTCTGACTTTCCAGCCAATCAGTGACTAGTTTATGTTTTTAGACTTTGTTTTTGTTTTGTTGATTGGTGGTTTATCCCTTGGCGGTTTTTAAGGGATTTTTTGTTTGAAAAAAGTCCCAGTTATCATAATGGGGCACTTGTATAAACCTTTTGTTGACTAAGTTTCTACTTAGTCTTTTTAATTATATCAAGAAGTTTGTTAGTACTTCAATATATTCTATTCTTGTCTTTTTCTTACCTATTTAGGACTTATAGAATAATTTAGCATTTTTATCCTTTGAAAATGCTTTATGATTATTCTCATGACTTATTAACATGAGGCTTATAAAAGAGGGCCCTTTTATATGTATCGAAACTCAATGAAGAAGACGTCTCAAGTTCATAATGGTATTACAATACGATGAAAGAAATCGGAACACACATGTTTTGTTTGGAATAACTTTGACAAGTTTTTATTCACGAACTTTGACAAGCTTTTGAATATTACATGTATTAAAATACATCTATAACTTTCTCGTAACTATTTTTCTTTTATCAAATTTTTACAAAATAAATATAATTCAAACAAGATTTTTCCTTATAACTTGTTTCAGTACATAGTCATCACCCTATCTTCAAGCATTAGGAAGGGTTTGAGAGGTGACTCTATTGTTCTCATGGGAAAGAACACTATGATGACTGTTTTGAATCTTCATTTGTTTTGATGGGAAAGAACACAATGATGAATGCTGAGGTTCCATAACTTCTGCTCGACACTTGTCTCTTTGTGTTTTTTTTTAATTTTTGTTCGATTTACGTATTTGTTTTTCTGTATGTATCTGTGTATAATATGCAGTCCCCCAAGTATTTGAGTGGTGATGTATGAAGCCTCGAGCACTTATTTATTTCTCTCATTTTGGTCTTTTTCCTAAAACAGAAAAACATACGGGATTCGAAGATACGATTAGAGATTAAGACTACCTAACCCGTGTGTATTTTCATCAGAATAATTGTAACCGTGGGCTAGGAATTTCAGAATATTCCATTTAGCCGTGCAAGTCGTGACTAATCATTTGGCACGGGTAAGAGTTTTTGCCTAGCATCTAAACTCATTAGTAAAATTTTAACAGTTCAAAGAAAAATTTTAACGTAGCGATACCTGACCGTGGGTACTTTCTCAAAAGTAGTATCTCTTTAGGTGGACATCATTCCAATGTGAGGGTAGAATTTTCCCGTCCATTGTCTCCAACTCATATGCTCCTTTTCCCGCAATATCGCGAACTCTGAAGGGTCATTCCCGTATTGGACTTAGCTTTCTTGAATTAGCAGCCTTTGTAGATTGGAACACCTTTTTAAGCACGAAGTCCCCTATTTTAAAAAAAATACGAGGCATGTTTTCCTGTTGTAATACCGTTCAATTACTTGATTTTGTGCTGCCATCCTTATTAATGTAGTTTCTCTTCTTCCTTCGAGCCAACTGCATCACTTTATCATATGATTCTTCCGTTGCTTGAGCATATCGTGTGCTTGGTTCACCTATTACAACTGGGATTAAGGCCTCCACACCATAAACCATTGAAAATGGTATTTCTGCCGTGCTTGTTTTGTCGTTGTACGATAAGCCCATAATACTCCAGGTAATACCTTAGGCCAATTACCTTTTAAATCTTGTAACCTTTTCTTCAAGTTGTTGATAATGACCTTGTTTGTGGATTTTGCCTATCCATTACCTACTGGATGGTATGGCATAGATGTTATCCTTTTAATTTGCTTTGAAAAATTTCTGTGATTTGAGCTCCTATTAGTTGTGGACCATTATCACATATGATTTCCTTTGGCACTCCAAAGCGGCATATTATATTCCTCCAAATGGAGTCTTTAACTTTCTTCTCTTGTACATGTTTAAATGCTCCTGCTTCTACCCATTTAGTGAAATAATTAGTAAGTACAAGTAGAAATTTCACCTGACCTTTTGCTTGTGGTAATGGACCTATAATATATGTTCCCCACTTCACACAGGGCTATAGAGTTATGACAAGGTGCAGTAGCTCAGCTGGTCTATGCATATTATTGTCGTACCTTTGAAATTTATCACATTTAAATACAAAACTATTTTCTTCCTCTTCCATCTTAGGCCAATAATACCCTGCTCGAATCAATATTTTTACCTGAGACCTTCCTACCGCGTGATTTCTATAATGTCCTTCATGTATTTCCCTCATTACATATTCTGTTTGGGAAGGTCCGAGACACCTTGCTAATGGTCCACCAAACATCTTTCGATAAAGATTTCCTTGCTATAAATAGTAGCGAGTAGACCTTTTACAGAGCACGTGTGCCTTCCTCTTGTCATCAGGCACGGTTCCATACTGTAGAAAAGCAACAATTTCATTTCTCCAATCCCATGTTAAATTATTAAAATTTACCTCATTCTTGTCAGGTTTTAGAACGGAATGAAATAAATATACGACTGAAGCGTTTGCATCTTTTGCCACGTCTGCTGCAGATGCGAGATTGGCTAAGGCATCCGCCTCAACATTTTCATCTCTTGGTATTTGCATAACCTTTTACGTCTGAAACTGCTTTATTAATTCTCGTACTTTTTCTAAGTACTCTTCCATTCATGCTTCCCTGGCTGTGTAAGTCCCCAGCATCTAATTAACAACTAGTTGTGAATCACTCTTGATTATAATCTAGGTTATGCCAAGTTCTCGAGCCAATTCCAAACCAGTAATGACAGCGTCATACTCTGCTTCATTGTTAGTTATTGAATGACATTTTATAGCTTGTCTAATAGTTTCAACCGTGGGTGGTACGAGAATTATTCCTATACCTACACCTTTTATGTTAGATGAACCGTCGGTGAATTAAATCTAAGTCTCCGGGTTTGCACCATTAAAAACTTGTAATTCTTTTTTTGTTTCTAATTGCATCCCTTGACTGAAATCAGCTACGAAATCAGCTAATACCTGAGATTTTCTATCAATCCTAGGTTGATAAGTGATTTCGTATTTACTTAATTCTATAGACCATTTGGCTAATCTTCCAGATAATTCATGTTTATGCAAAATGTTTCGTAATGGAAAAGCAATAACCACACCAATGGGATAACATTATGGTCTTAATTTTCTAGATGCCATGATAAAAGCAAGTGCTAACCTTTCTAGTTGCGGGTACCGTGTTTCTGCATCTAACAAAGACTTGAGTACGTAATAGATAGGAGATTATTTACCTTAATCCTCCCGGACTAAAAGAGCACTTACCGCAACTTCTGATGTGTCAAGATAGATTAGTAACTTCTCTCCTACCTTTAGTTTCCGCAACAACGGTGGATTTGACAAATACACTTTCATATTCTTAAGTGCTTGTTGACAATCTTTGTTCCATTCAAAATGATCCTACTTCTTTAAAGCTGAGAAAAATTTGAAGCATTTTTCTAAAGACTTGGAAATGAATCTCCCCATAGCTGCAATTCTCCCAGTTAGTTCTTTTATACACGTAAATACATTTGGGATTTTCTCTATTGCATTGATCTATGAAGGATTTACCTCAATACCACGGTTAGAAACAAGGAAACCAAAAAACTTTCCTGTTGCGACCCCGAATGCGCATTTTTCTGGATTGAGTTTCATATTAAACTTCCGTAAAATTTGAAATGTGACAGATAAATGTGAGACGTGATCATGACAATTTTGGGTTTTGACGAGCATATCGTCTATATATACCTCCATGGTTTTATCTAAATGTTCCTGGAATATTTTGGTGACCAACCTTTGATAGGTTGCTCCTGCATTTTTGAGACCAAATGGCATTACTTTATAACAGTAAGTCCCCCTGTATGTGATAAAAGAAGTTTTCTCTTCATCACTTGGATCCATTTTGATTTGGTTGTAACTAGAATATGCATCTAAAAAACTTAAAAGTTTATGCCCTACAGTTGCATCAATTAACTGATCTATATGCGGTAAAGTGAAAGAGTCTTTTGGACAAGCTTTGTTAAGATCTGTATAATCTACACAAACTTGCCACTTACCATTTTTCTTAGGTACTACAACTGTATTGGCTAACCAATTAGGATACTTTATCTCACGGATAAACCCAATTTTTAATAACTTTTGTACCTCATCTTGAATCACCTGGTTTTTGAAAGCTCCTTGATTTCTTTTCTTTTGCTTTATTGGTGTGAACGATGGGTCTTCATTTATTTTGTGAGTCATCACATCCGGTGACATCCTGTCATATCAGCATGGGACCAAGCAAAATAATCCATGTTAACTTTCAGAAATTCAATTAACATACCTTGCATGTCGAAGCTTAGACTGGCTCCAACATAAACCTTCCGTTCAGGCCATTGCTCAAATAATTCACAGCTTCGAGTTCTTCAATTGTTGTTTTGGTATTTTCATTCTCTTCAAGGTCTTGAATTGTGTCAAGTCTAGAGTCTACATCTATCCGTCCTTGCTCAGTTGAGGTTTGACCTTCAATTGTTTCCTGTAATTGCTATTTTTTTTATTTATGGTGCTCATATCTGTTACAACATTAATACTCCTGGCTGTCTGCTAATCCCCACGAATTTGACAAATCCTCCATGGTGACGGGAATTTAATAACTTAATGTAGAGTTGACAGGATAGCATCTATATCATGGATCCAAGGTCTCCCCATGATCATATTGTAAGCCATTTCCATATCTACCACCTGAAATTTAATTTCTTTAATAACACCTGCAGCAAAGTTATTGGAATTACCTCTCCTTTTGTTACCACACTTGAATTGCCGAACCCGAACAAGGTATGTGCCTTTGGTATCATTTTTTCTTCAGCTTGCATTTCACGTAATACCCTTAGTTGTATAATATTTACGGAACTTCCTGGATCAATCAAAACTCATTTTACATTAGTGTCATGCACAAGTATGATATTACCATTGCATCGTTGTGGGGGGTCATCACTCCTTCTGTATCTTCATCATCCAAAAAAATACTTTAATTTTCTAAAACCTGTCGTACCCGTTTTCCATGTGTAATCGTGTGACGACTCAAAGGGTCATCACCTATTTTCCTCACTTGTTCCACACTTCCGAGGCCTTGAAAACCTCATTTTATGTTGCCTCGATTTACGTGCATGATCCGGGCATGTAGCCGAAAAGATTTTGTGATAGAATATGTAAATTCTATGAGAACATTCAAGAAAAATGATATTAATATTGATATAGTTGACTTCGGTCAATATTTTTGGTAAACGGACCCGGACCCAAGATCGGACGGTCCCGAAAGGTCCGTAGGAAAATATGGGACTCGGACATGCGTCCGGAGTCGAATTCTGAGGCCTAGAGCCTAAGTTATGCATTTTTCTGTTAAATTATTTTTGCTGTAATAATTAAAGGAAAATGAATTAAATGACCTTGGTATAGGGCTCATATTTTGGTTCCGACGCCCGATACAAGTCTTAAATATTATATATGTGCTTTCTGCAAAGTTTGGTGACATTTGGATGTCGTTTGATGTGTTTTGAACGTTGAGTTCCAAATTTGAAAGTTATGAAACTAAAAAGGATGATAATCATGAACTTTCTATTGGTGATGTGATCACACGAGCCAGTTTGTAATATGTTTTTGATGTTGTGTACAGGTTTGGTTTGGAGCCCGGGGGGCTCGGGTAAAGATTTGATAAGCCGTTGGAGCAAATTCTGAAAATTTACACAGCTGGTTTTTCACCCAGCTGGTGTCTTCGCAAATGCGAAGAAATTGTCGCAATTGCGAAGGGGGCAGACCAAGGCTGTGTTCGCAAATGCAAAGCCTTGATCGCAATTGCGAAGAATGTCCAATAATGCTTGGGTTCGCAAATGCGAACTAAACCTCGCAAATGCGAGGCCTTCAATAATACGCCCATGTTCGCAAATGCGAAGCTATTGTCGCAAATGCAAAAGCTTCTTTGACCCAGCCAAGTTCGCAAATGCAAAGCTTGTCTTGGAAATACGAGAGCCTCAGACCCCAGACCTGCAGTGTTCGCAATTGCGAACAAATGTTCGCAATTGCGATATCCGCAGCTGTGAAATTTTATACTTAAACGAATTTTCAAGCTCTTTTCTTCATTCTTTCAAAATCCAACACACCACACACGAACCCTCAAGAGCATATTCACTCCAAAGCACTTGTAAGTCACTTTTTACTTAATTCTTTCGATTCCTAACAACATTAAACATGTTTTTCAATAGAAATCAAGGGGTTTCATGGTAGAAATTCTTGTTTTTGGGTAGAACATAGGGATTTCATGAATTGGGTAATTGGACCTCGAATTGAGGTCCGATTCGGAAACAAATCATATATTTGAACTCGTGGGGGAATGGGTAACCGGATTTTGGTCCAAACCTCGAGTTCCGACCACGTGGGGCCAGGGACGTGTTGGGAAATTTTGGGGTAAACTTTAAGAAAATCATTTGTAAGCATTCAAACTAAGTTATATAGTATTTATTAATGTAATGGAATCAATTGTGATTAGATTCGAGCAAGTTGAAAGCGGAAATTCGGGGTAAAGCTATAGTGGAAGGTTAATTTGGACTTCAAGGCTAGAGGTAAGTGTTTGTTCTATCCTAGCTTGAGGGAATATGATTATGTGATATGTGCTATCTGATCGAGTGCGGTGTATGGGCTGTGGTGATGAGCATCCATATGCTGGCGTCTTGCATGACCGTGAGTCGTTGTTGATACTTATTGTGAAATGTTTTAAAGATGAATTGATGAACCCTTGCCGAATTGTGGAATTGTACACTATTTTCCCTTGCCGGGATTTATTGTAAAGTGAGTTATTGATTTCCCTTGCAGGGACCTTGTTGTGATGATTGTTGTGTCCCTTGCCGGGACGGTTCATGATTATTGTTTTCATTCTTTGCCCTTAACTGTGATTGTTATTTGGGTAAGGAAGAGTGATAATGCATGAAGGGTGATGTCGTGCCTTGTTTTACAGTTATTGCATGAAGGTTAATGTCGTGCCTTATTATTGATTATGCACGAAGGTTAATGTCGTGCCTTGTTATTGATTATGCACGAAGGATCATGCCGTGCCTTGTGATTGATTATGCACGAAGGGTAATGCCGTGCCTTGTTATTGAACCATGCACGAAGGATCATGTCGTGCCATGGGTGTGAGGATGAGAGTAAAAGCACGAAGGGTGATGCCGTGCACTTTTATTTGCTTATTTGGTGAGGATGAGAGTAAAAGCACGAAGGGTGATGCCGTTCAACTATTTGCTACTCCTTGTTTGATATTAACTATTTCCATTATACTTTATTTTCCATTGTTGACTTAATAATTGTTGTTAACTGTTGAGTTTCCCCCCTCATGATATTTCTTGTTGGATTTGTATACTTGATATCTCTTGTTATCTTGTGGTGTACATATGTATATAGAACTGCACAGGTTTGTGTGAGTGTTTGGCCCTAGGCTTGTCACTACTTCACCGAGATAGGCCAGGCACTTTCCAGCACATGGGGTCGAATTGTGCTGATACTGCACTTCTATGCATTTTTGCACAGGTCCAGGTTTTGATCAGGAGCAGCAGCAGTAGAGTCTTGCGTGGGAGTTGAGCATTCCGAGACTGAGGTAGCTTGCAGGCGTCCGCAGGCCCGACGTCTCTTCCACTTATTTATATTATTTGTTGTGGTCTCATTGTTCCGAGACAAATAGATTTATGTAATTTTCCTTTAGACCTTTATGTGTAGTATTCAGTAGTGGTTCGTGAGTTGGTGACTCCACATCTTGGGTAGAGGATTTCAGTAGTGTTTTACCTTGGTATTACTTATTTCTATTTTGAAAGTATTCCGCACTTATTGAAATAATTTTATCGTTCTTGTTGATAAAACTGGGTATGAAATAATGAAAAAAACAGGAGAATATTGAATGTAGTGGCTTGCCTAGCTACCACGAGTAGGCGCCATCACGATCCCGATGTTGGGGGAAAATCCGGGTCGTGACAAGTTGGTATCAGAGCTCTAGGTTACATAGGTCTCACCACTCACGAACAAGCTTAGTAGAGTTTGAGAGGTAGGTACGGAGACGTCCGTACTTGTCCTCCAGAGTCTATTGAGTTAGGAAAGAGTCTCTCATTTGTTCCTTCTTGTCGTGCGATTTGTTCCTCAAATACTGATTGAATTTCTACTATGTTCTTTCGTAGATGGTGAGGACACGCGCTTCTTCGTCCGCTGATCAGCAGCCTGAGCCCCAGGCAGCTCCTATGAGGGCAGGGGCCGAGGCCGTATCGTAGGTCATGGTAGGGGCAGAGCTCAGCCCCCGGCAGCTATTCCAGAGGTGGAGCCTCATATTTAGACTGGCGAGGAGGTTCCAGTTCCAGCAGCCCTAATGGGCCCAGCTCAGGTCCTAGGGGAGGTCTTATTTACCCCGGATCTTAGGGAGGCTCTGGTCAGAATAGCGGGTTTTATGGACAGTATTGCCAGAGCAGGCTTATTACCAGCTGTACCGGCCGCTTCTGAGGCTGGAAGAGGGGTCCAGACTCCTGTTACACGTACTCCGGAGCCAGTAGCTCCTCAGCCTCAGGCACCAGTGGTTCAGCCGGCTGTGGCCACTCAGTCAGGTACCACAGCTCAGGCCGGAGATGGAGCGGCCATGACTTCTGATTCTTTATGGAGACTTGATCGGTTCTCCAAGTTGTTCACCACTACCTTCAGCAGTGCCATATCAGAGGATCCTCAAGATTTCTTATTCAGTTGCCATGAGATTCTCAAGACTATGGGGATAGTGGAGTCCAATGGAGTTGACTTCTATACATTCATGCTTTCAGGATCCGCCAAGACTTGGTGGAGAGACTATTATTTGACTCGACCAGCAGGGTCCCCAACTTTATTATGGGATCAGTTTGCAGAGTTATTTCTGGAGAAGTTTCTCCCTGTTACACAGTGGGATGCACTTCAGAGGCAATTTGAGCGCCTCCAGCAGGGTACTATGACTGTCACTTAGTATGAGACGAGATTTGTTGACCTGGTGCGTCATGCAGTGGTGATACTCCCCACAAAGCGGGAGAGGGTCCGCAGGTTCATAGATGGGCTTAATCAGCCGATTAGACTTCAGATGGATATGGGAGTGGGGAGTGATATATCTTTTCAAGAGGCAGCTAATGCAGCTCGTAGAGTTGAGATAACTCTTGCTCGGGGAGGTGGTTATCCTTCAGACAAGAGGCCTCGTCATTCCGACAGATTTAGTGGATCTTCTTCTGGAGGTAGGGAATCTGTTGATAGGGGCCAATCTTCTAGACCTTTTCATTCAGCCCTCCAGGATTCATAGGGTGGACCGGGTGATCGTGGGTTTCGTGAGCAGTATTCAGATTAGTCTCCCATTAGTGCTCAACCTCTTCAGAGTGTTCGTGGGGTCCATTCAGGTCGTCAGGGCCAGCAGCCCCATCAGCCTAAATGTTGCTACGGTTGTGGTGACCCAGGTCATTTTGTTAGGTTTTGCCCTTGAGCGACGGGCAACACTCAGCAGCTAGGCCCTCGTCCCATGATTCAGGCCCCAGCTGACCCTCAGCCTGCCCAGCCAGCTAGAGGCGGGGGTAGAGATCGTAGAGGTGGTGGTCGAGACCGTAGGGGTGGAGACCGTCCAGCCAGAGGTAGAGGTCAGCCAGTGTATGACCGTCCTAGAGATGGAGCTCAGAGGGGAGGTGCTGATCCCCGATTTTATGCTTTACCAGCCAGTCTAGAGGCAGAGGCATTAGATGCCGTAATTACAGGTACCATTCTTGTTTGTGACAGAGGTGCTTCAGTATTATTTGACCCTGGGTCTATATATTCATATGTGTCTTCCTACTTTGCACCGTATCTGGCCGTGCCTAGCTATGCTCTGGACATTCTAGTTTATGTGTCTACACCAGTGGGTGACTCCATTGTAGTCGACCGGGTGCATCATTCGTACGTAGTTATTTTTGGGGGTCTTGACACCCATGTTGATCTGTTGCTATTAGACATGGTGGATTTCGATGTTATATTGGGGATGGACTGGTTGTTCCCATACCATGCTATCTTAGACTGTCATGCCAAGACAGTGACCTTACCCTTGCCAGAATCACCCCGACTAGAGTGAAAAGGTACCTCAAGCCACTCCGTTCGCACTGTTATTTCCTATGCTAAGGTTCGACGCATGATCGAGAAGGGGTGTCTAGCTTATTTGGATTATGTTCGTGATTCCAGCACAAAAGTTCCATCTATTGATTTAGTTCCTATTGTACGAGAGATTCCCGAGGTTTTCCCTTCAGACCTGCCGGGCATGCCACCCGACAGGGATATTGATATCTGTATTGATCTGGCACTGGGCACTCAGCCCATATCTATTCCACCCTATCGTATGGCCCCGTCGGAGTTTAGTTAAAAGATCAGTTGCAAGACCTTCTAGAAAAGGGCTTTATCAGGCCCAGTGTTTCCCCCCGGGGAGCACCTGTGTTATTTGTGAAGAAGAAGGATGGCTCGATGCGGATGTGTATTTATTACCGGCAATTAAACAAAGTGACGATAAAGAACAAGTATCCCCTGCCGAGGATTGATGATTTGTTTGACCAGCTCTAGGGAGCGAGGGTGTTCTCAAAAATAGACTTGAGGTCAGGCTACCATCAGCTGAAGATCGGGGCGGCTGACATTCCTAAGACAGCCTTTCGCACTAGATACGGGCATTATGAAATCTTGGTCATGTCCTTTGGGTTGACCAATGCCCCAGCAGCATTCATGGAGTTGATGAATCGGGTATTCAGGCCTTACTTAGATCTGTTCGTGATAGTATTTATAGATGACATCCTGGTATACTCCCGCAGCCAGGAAGAGCACGAGCAACACCTCAGAGTGGTTCTTCGGACTCTGAAGGATAATCAGCTATATGCCAAATTTTCGAAATGTGAGTTCCGGTTGAGTTCGGTGGCATTCCAGGGTCATATCGTGTCAGTGGAAGGTATTCAGGTAGACCCAAAGAAGATTGAGGCAGTCCATAATTGGCCTTGACCAGCTTCAGTGGCTGAGATCCGGAGTTTCTTGGGGTTAGCAGGTTACTACCGTCGATTCGTGGAAGAGTTTTCTTCTATTGCAGCCTCGATGGCCAGGTTGACCCAGAAGGGTGCCCAGTTCCAGTGGTTAGATGAGTGTGAGCCGAGCTTTCAGAAGCTCAA
Source organism: Nicotiana noctiflora (assembly GCA_032618575.1). NCBI lineage: Eukaryota > Viridiplantae > Streptophyta > Magnoliopsida > Solanales > Solanaceae > Nicotiana > Nicotiana noctiflora. The sequence goes on from JASVEL010007185.1 coordinate 151,438, forward strand.
GATAACTTTGACTACAGCACCAGTGCTGATACTACCTTCGGGTGCAGGGCCTTATACAGTTTACTGTGATGCGTCTCGTACGGGACTTGGAGCGGTATTGATGCAGGATGGTAAGATTATTGCTTATGCTTCGAGACAGTTGAAAATACATGAGAAGAATTATCCAGTTCATGATCTTGAGTTGGCAGCAGTGGTTCATGCCTTAAAGATCTGGAGGCATTATCTATATGGTGTGACATGTGAGGTGTACACTAATCAAAAAAGCCTACAGTACTTGTTTAAGCAAAAGGAGTTGAATTTACGACAGCGGAGATGGTTAGAGTTGTTGAAGGACTATGATGTTACTATCCTATATCACCCAAGTAAGGCCAATGTGATGGCCGATGCATTGAGTAGAAAGTCCGCCAGCATGGGTAGTCTTGCATTCATTCCGGTCAGTCAGAGACCATTTGCTCTAGATGTCCAGGCCTTAGCCAACCGGTTCGTGAGATTAGACATTTCTGAGCCTAGCAGGGTGTTAGCCTGCACGGTCGCCCATTCATCTCTAATAGAGCATATCCGTGAGAGGCAATTTGATGATCCTCATTTGCTTGACTTGAGAGATACTGTACAGCGGGGAGGTGCCACGAAGGTAACTCTAGATGAGGACGGAGTATTGAGATTGCAGGGCCGAGTTTGTGTGCCCAATGTTGAGGGGATTCGAGAGTTGATCTTAGCGGAGGCCCACAGTTCGCAATATTCTATTCATCTGGGCACTGCGAAGATGTATCAGGATTTACGACAGCACTATTGGTGGCGCAGGATGAAGAAAGACATCGTTGCGTATGTCGCTCGGTGTTTGAATTGTCAGCAGGTGAAATATGAGCACCAAAGGCATGGTGGTGTATTCCAGAGAATCGAAATTCCCGAGTGGAAATAGGAGCGGATCACTATGGACTTCATTACTGGACTTCCTTTGACTCGGAGGAAATTTGATGCTATTTGGGTAATCGTTGATAGGCTGACCAAGTCAGCACACTTCATTCCAGTATCTGTCTCTTACTCATCGGAGAGGTTAGCAGAGATTTACATCAGGGAGATTGTTCGTCTTCATGGGGTGCCGGTATCTATTAACTCAGATCGTGGTACGCAGTTTACCTCGCGGTTCTGGAGGGCGGTCCAGCAGGAGTTAGGCACCCAGGTCCAGTTGAGTACAGCTTTTCATCCTCAGACGGACGGTCAGTCCGAGAGGACTATTCAGATCCTAGAGGACATGCTCCGAGCCTGTGTCATTGATTTTGGAGGCTCGTGAGATCTGTTTCAGCCATTAGCAGAGTTCGCCTACAACAACAGCTACCAGTCTAGCATTCAGATGGCCCCGTATGAGGCGTTGTATGGTAGGCGATGTCGATCTCCAGTCGGATGGTTTGAGCCGGGAGAGGCTCGGTTGTTGGGTAAAGACTTAGTTCAGGAGGCCTTAGACAAGGTCAAGACTATCCAAGAGAGATTGTGTTCAGCTCAGTCTAGAGAGAAGACTTATGCGGATCGTAAGGTTCGAGATGTAGATTTCATGGTTGGTGAGCGGGTATTGCTCAGTGTCGCCTATGAAGTGCGTGATGAGGTTCGGGAAGAAGGGCAAACTCAGCTCTAGGTATATTGGTCCATTTGAGATTCTAGATCGAGTGGGAGGGGTGGCTTACAGACTAGCTTTGCCACCTAGCTTATCAGCCGTGCATCCAGTTTTCCATGTATCTATGCTTCGGAGGTACCACGACGATCCCACTCATGTGTTAGACTACAGCACTGTCCAATTGGACAATGATTTATCCTACGAGGAGGAACCGGTGGCCATTCTAGACTGGCAGGTTCGACGGTTGAGGTCGAAGAGTTATCCTTCTGTGCGTGTTCAGTGGAGAGGTCAGCCTCCTGAGGCATCGACCTGGGAGTCCGAGTCTGATATGTGGAGCCGCTACCCACATTTGTTCCCCGACTCAGGTACTTCCTTCTGTTGTTCGTTCGAGGACGAACGGTTGTTTTAGAGGTGGAAGATCTGACGACCCAAAGGGTCATCACCTATTTTCCTCACTTGTTCCGCACTTTCGAGGCCTTGAAAACATCATTTTATGTTGCCTCAATTTACGTGCATGATCCGGGCATGTAGCCGGAAAGATTTTGTGATAGAATATGTAAATTCTATGAGAAAAGCGAAGAAAAATTATATTAATATTGATATAGTTGACTTCGTTCAATATTTTTGGTAAACGGACCCGGACCCAAGATCGGACGGTCCTGGAAGGTCCGTAGGAAAATATGGGACTCGGACATGCATCCAGAGTCGAATTCTGAGGCCTAGAACCTAAGTTATGGATTTTTCTTTTAAATTGGTTTTGCTGTAATTATTAAAGGAATATCAATTAAATGACCTTGGTATCAGGCTTGTATTTTGGTTCCGACGCCCGATACAAGTCTTAAATATTATATATGTGCTTTCTGCAAAGTTTGGTGACATTTGGATGTCGTTTGATGTGTTTTGAACCTTGAGTTCCAAATTTGAAAGTTATGAAACTAAAAAGGATGATAATCATGAACTTGAGGCTTGAATTGATGAAAATGATGTTATATTGGCGATGTGATCGCACGAGCAAGTTTGTAATATATTTTTGATGTTGTGTACCTGTTTGGTTTGGTGCCCGGGGGGACTCGGGTAAAGATTTGATAGGCCGTTGGAGCAAATTCTGAAAATTTACACAGCTGGTTTTTCACCCAGCTGGTGTCTTCGCAAATGCGAAGAAAGTGTCGCAATTGCGAAGGGGGCTGATAACTAGGAATGTTTCATGATTTTGAACCTCGTCTTACCTTAGCTTTGTGCATAAAATGTGATTAAGTGGCTCTCGATTACTTACAAGTGCGCTAATTTGCAGGTTTGTGTGAATAGAGGATGAATATCATCAAAGTGGCTCAAAAAGGAGTGAAACCGGCAAAGCGTCAACAAAGAAATGAAGGACTTCAAGGAAGCCTGTGCGGACCGCACTATTTTGGTGTGCGGCCGCACAAGATGGTTCAGAGACCAAAGAGTTCAAGCACTATCTGCGCGGACCACACTGTTTTGGTGTGCGGCCGCGCAGGTGAAGATCAGAGAAGCCTCAAAATGCAGACAAGACCCACGCGGACCGCGTCCAAAACTATGCGGTTCGCGTTACTGTACTCACGCGGCCGCGTGCCATATCTGTGCGGCCCGCGTGGATAAAAGATCAGAGGCTATGCATGCAGAGGATTTGTGCAGTGCGGCCGCATGTCAAATGTATGCGGTCCGCGTCACTGTTCCTACGCGGCCGCATGACAAATATGTGCGGTCCGTGTACCTATTCCAGCAAAGGACCTTCAGCAGCCTAATTACCCTACGCGGCCGCACGACAAAAGTGTGCGGTCCGCGTGAAACTCGCAGGGGCATTTTGTCCAGAAATTTTAGGGTAGTATAAATAGCTTCTTTTTCTTTTTTAGGTTATGTTAGACAATACCTAGTGACGGCAGAGCTCGTGAGGAACTGAAACACGCCTATTTTAGGCAATTTTGTACTAGTTTAACTTTAGATTTCATTTCATATTAATTATTATGTCAATTTTAGCTTCAATTTCTTCTTCTTCTTCAATTTCTATGGCTAGCTAAACCCATAGCTAGTGTTGTAGCCCAACCCTAGTGTGGGTAATTGATGGGTTAGAATATTAAATGCAAGGATGATTATGGGTAATTGGTTTTGGGTTGAATGAATGTATTTAATTGGGATTTTGTGGTTGAAAACATGAAGTCTATATTTGTGGGTTTGGTCTCTACTTGAGAAAGAGAGTCTAAAACCTCTCATTCAATCCCAACAAGAACTTGGGATGGACCCATGAGAATGGTAGTCCCAAGTAACGGGTATAAACCTTGAGAGAGTAATTACCCAACTTTAGCCTAAAGTTGCTTGGGCAAATTAGCCTACCCAATTGGTCTCGAGAGAGTCAATTGGGCAAAATTATTCTCTCTACCGAGAGGTGTGAGAATGAATGTTTAGAGCAACGGCTATCCGAATATCCCATGTATCATCTTCGCATTGAATTTCGAATACCCATTAGTTATTCCACCTAGGTATAAGCTACTTCCCTAGTCCCCCTTTTCCCATTAGAAAAATCATAATTAGAAATAGCCTTAGCATAATTTAGACAACACAATAGTAGTAGATACAATAGCTTATACATTGAAATACCAAAAATGTTTGAAGATAAACTAGAAGCCAAAACTCAATTCTAGTGCAACACAATTATTCACTCCAAAAATCTAACTCCCTGAGGAAATTGACCCCGAGCCACTATTCGGGTAAGAGTATTAGTGCCCACTCATACCTTCGGGTTGAGTTTGCCACGATCACTTTTTGGCACTGTTGCCGGGGAGTTAAACGGTGTTGATTAATTGCATTGCTAGTGTTGTGTTTTGCTTCTTCTTTCCTTCTTTTACTAATTTTCTTGATTCAATTTTAATAGGTACAAATGGCTCTTAATACAAATGCTAATCTTCCCCTTGGTGATGCCATGGCGGGGGAGGAGGTAGAGGATCTTGAGCAAGATGAATTTCCGGTACAAAATGTACCACGAAGGGCTCGAAATGCTAATGCGAATAACCAAGGCCAAATTCTAGACCCTCTTCCGCCACCGCCAAGGGTTGCACCAAGAGCAATGACAAATCAAGGATATGCTAGTGCCATTGTTCCTCCCCGAATCCGGGCGGGGAACTTCCAAATTACAAATGTGATGCTGACATTATTGGAGCAAAGAGGGTATTTTACGGGCGCCTCCAATCAAAATGCCTACAAGCACTTGAAGGGGTTCGTAGATACTTGTTGGGGAAGCAAACAAACCAATGTGTCCGAAGATGCTTTGCGGTTGCGGCTTTTCCCTTTCTCATTGAGGGGTAAGGCGCTAGATTGGTTGGAGAGGTTTCCGAATCATTCAATCACTACATGGGACGAATTGGCGGATAAGTTCATTGCCAAGTTATTTTCCCCTACTCATATGGCGGCATTGAGAGATGAGATTCTAGCATTCAAGTAAGAACCAAATGAGCCGTTGCATGAAATTAAGGAAAGATATCGGACTATGGTGAAAGAGTGCCCTAACAATGACATAACCGATGCTATGGTTCAACAAACTTTCTATAGGGGGATCAACGCGGCGAACCAATGCATTGTGAACCAACTAGCGGGAGGCAATTTCATGAAGTTATCTTTGGAGGAAGCATGTGACGTAATGGATCAAATGGCCGACACTTCTTTGGCATGGCAAAGTCGGGCGAATGTACCTCAAGGAGATCCAAATGTTATTCATCTACATAAAGAGTTGCATGACCATGGACAAGCCATTGCCGAGCTCACTACAACCATGAATCAATTGGCGAAAGCTCAACTTCAACAAGTGCAAAATCCACGCCAAGTGAATTCTATGGAGAATGTGTAAATGTTGAAAAGAAGGAATAGAGGGAAACAAATGCAACAAAGCCAATATGATCAAAATGAGAACAACAATGATGGAGGATTTTCTAATGATGGCTTTGATGATCAAGATGAAGATTGTCAATATGTGAACAATTTCCAAGGCAATAGAGGAAATCAAAACAATCAACAATGGCATTCCCAAGGCAATTGGGGGAACAATCAAGGAAGAGGTAATTGGAATAATAACAACAATAGGAATGATGGTGGAGAGTGGAACAACCAAGGCAATAATTGGAACAATCAAGGAAATAGTGGTGGCAATTGGAGTGGCAACAACAACAATTGGGGGAACAATAACAATCAAGGCGGGTGGAACAATGGTGGCAATCAAAACAATCGGGGGCAAGGTTTTCAAAGAGCTCCTATGTACCAACAACCCAACAATCCACCCCTTTCCATTCATAAGGATCAAGTTCTTCGGGCAATGATATGGGTCACATTGAAATCATGTTCGAGCAAATGATGAAAAAGAATCAAGATTCGGATGCCTAACTAGTTTCTCATAATACTTCAATCCGAAATTTGGAAGTGCAAATCGGCCAACTTTCTCAATCTTTGAACTCCCGACCTAAAGGTGCACTACCAAGTGACACGGTGGTGAACCCGAAGGGAGGGAACAATCATGTGATGGCCGTGACAACTAGGAGTGGAATAGGCGGTGTTGTAAATGCCTCAAATGAGAATTGAGTTGTGGATGCGGAAGCCTATTTGAATGATGATGACATGAAAAGGAATGATAACCGTGTGGTTGAGCCTATTGTAACAAATGATGTGAGGATTGAAATTGAGGATGAGGCCGGGATTGAGTCCCAAGATACCGTGAACCCGTCTAGAGAACACATTGTTGATATTCCCGAGCCATCTATTCCAAAGGCCAAGGAACCCTTGCCAAGGCCTCCTCCACCATATCCTCAAAGATTGGCAAAGCAAAAAGTTGATAATCAATTTAAGAAGTTCATAGAGATGATGAAGAGCTTGACCATTAATGTGCCCTTGGTAGAGGCACTTGAACAAATGCCCGGGTATGCGAAATTTATGAAGGATTTGGTGACGAAGAAGAGGTAAATTGATTGTGAAACGATAACAATGACTCACCAAGTGAGTGCCATAGTTCATTCCATGGTTCCCACGTTAGAAGACCCCGGAGCCTTCACCATCCCTTGTACTGTCGGATGCGCAAATTTTGCCAAAGCACTTTGTGATTTGGGTGCTAGTATCAATCTCATGCCATACTCCATCTTTAAAACCTTGGGTATTGGACAACCCCATCCAACATCAATGAGGTTGCAAATGGCAGATCGTTCTATGAAGAGGCCTTTGGGAATTATTGACGATGTGCTAGTGAGAGTTGACAAGTTTATTCTACCGGCCGATTTTGTCATTCTTGATTGTGAAGTTGATTTTGAGGTGCCTATCATTCTTGGTAGGCCATTCGTGGCTACCGGGAAAGCTCTTGTGGATGTTGAAGCCGGAGAATTGACATTTAGGGTCGGTGATGAGAAGGTGGTTTTCCATGTGTGCAAATCAATGCTCCAACCAAATAGCACCGAAGTGTGCTCGTTTGTGGACATTGTCACGGCGGTGATAGTGGATGACACAAGCGCCATGATCAATGCTGAGGATCCACTTGAGGCGGTACTTTTAAACATGGAGACCAACGAAGATGCCGAACGTGTGGAATGTGTGAATGCCTTACATTGTATGGGCTCGTACTCTTATGAGCCAAGGAAGCTATCATTGGATCTTGAGAACCGAAAGACTCCTCCTACAAAGCCATCTATTGAAGAGCCGCCGGTGTTGGAGTTGAAACCACTTCCTCCTCACCTCAGGTATGAGTACTTGGGTCCCAATTTCACTTTGCCAGTCATTCTTTCTTCTTGCTTGACTAACATGCAGGTTGACGCCACTTTGGCGGTCTTACAAAAGCAGAAAGCGAGCGATTGGATGGACTTTGGCGGACATTCGGGGAATAAGCCCCGCGTTTTGCATGCACAAAATAATATTGGAGGAGAATGCTCGACCATCACTTGATTATCAAAGAAGATTGAACGAGGCTGTGCAAGAGGTCGTCAAGAAAGAGATTATAAAATGGTTGGATGTCGGGATGGTTTACACCATCTCGGATAGTTCTTGGACTTCCCCGGTCCAATGTGTTCCCAAGAAAGGTGGCATGACGGTTGTCACCAATGCAAAGAATGAGCTAATTCCTACTCGTACTGTTACGGGTTGGAGAGTTTGTATGGATTATAGAAAGCTTAACAAGGTGACGAGGAAGGATTATTTTCCATTGCCGTTCTTGGACCAAATGTTGGACCGCTTGGCGGGTAGAGCTTATTATTGTTTCTTGGATGGTTATTCGGGGTATTATCAAATCCTCATTGCCCCAGAAGATCAAGAGAAGACTACCTTTACATGTCCTTATGGCACATTCGCTTTCTCTCGAATGCCATTCGGATTGTGTAATGCCCCAGCCACGTTTCAGAGGTGCATGATGGCGATCTTCACCAACATGGTGGAAGACATTCTTGAGATATTTATGGATGATTTCAGTGTAGTTGGAGATTCCTTCGATGATTGCTTGGCAAATTTGGACCGTATATTGGCTAGATGTGAAGATACAAACTTGGTGCTTAATTGGGAAAAGTGCCACTTTATGGTGAAAGAAGGAATTGTCTTGGGGCACAAAGTTTCAAAAGATGGTATTGAGGTCGACAAGGCAAAGATTGAAGTCATTTCAAGGCTCCCTCCCCCTAACTCTGTCAAAGGGGTTAGGAGTTTCCTAGGGCACGCCGGGTTCTATCGGTGATTCATCAAAGATTTTTCCAAGATTGTGAACCCTTTGTGTAGACTTTTGGAGAAGGATGCAAAGTTTGTTTTTGATGAGAGATGAATGGAGTCTTTTGAGTTGTTAAAGCATAAATTGACAACTACCCCCATCTTCACCGCACCCAACTGGTGTCACACCTCCCCTTTTTACTACCCTATATTCACCTGAAAAAAGGCTTTTGTACCGATCCGTTTGGAAAGATACGTAGGGTATACCTCAGTGTTCAAATACCCTAGTCGGATATAACAACAAAGAGGTAGGAGTTTTTCCACATAAAGAACAATCGGTTCAGGATTTTTATTTAATTATCAGAGTCGCCACTTGGGAAGATAATGGTGTCCCAAGTCACCGGTTAATCCCGAATACGAGGAAGTTGACTCTGTTATTACAGTCCGCGAAACAAAGACCTAGATAAGGAACTCTGCTAACCCGAGAGAGGGTGTTAGGCATTCCCGGATTCTGTGGTTTTAGCAAGGTCGCTCAATCATCGTTCTCGAATCTTATTTGACTTGGTATAGATTTTAACAATACGTATGTGCTTTTATTTTCAATATTTTAAAGAATTGCGACATCACAAAAATGTACCTCGAATCACACCGCAACCAGTATGCCTGTGACTCTTAGTACATTTCGGCTTTGCCGGGATTTAAGATTTGAGTCGCACCAAGTGCACACTCATTTGTCAGGAAGGTATATTTAATCGTGCCTAATAGAGTCTATCGGCTTTTAATTATTTTGGGAGAAGCTATGAAATTTGCTAGTAGCCTCCCCCGATTCTATTTATAAATTATTTCATTACTAAGGGGCCCCACTATTTAGTGTCGTGTGAGGCTCGTCCCAATTACATTTTAATAGTTCAATCCTATTGTTTCACTATATTTTTCTATACATGTTTTTTCCTTAGTCATTTTTTGTACTAAACATTTCTGAAAAAAAAACGAGTCCAGGGCCATGTTATTTCTATTGTTATTGGGCCTCGATTTCTGGAATGAGACTTAGTGCATTATAAAGCACGTCCAGGTCTTATAGACCCAGATCCGGCTTGGGCTTTCAATTGATGGCCTAGCAGACATACGAGCACAGTCCATGCCCACGCTACTTATCAGGCCCAAGCCCATTTGAGGTAACTAAAGCAGAAATGTAAACTTCACAATAAAACAAACATACAAAAACTAAGAATGAAATCAGAATGCTTTTATTTATCAGAAAAAGGGAAACTAATGTACAAGATGATCAATGTTAACCATTGATTATGACTGACTCCTATATATGAGCACCATCTACTCTTATTCTTTTGTTTTATGCTAAATGACTTATACCAGCATTGAAACTACTTAACTAATAAATTAAGAGAAAGAAGCTATTCAACTATGTGAGGTTTTATTTAAACAGTCCAAATAGATCTAATGATATTCAAATCACCTAAGACTAATTGATTAATGACATATATACAAGGTTATGTTACTGGATTCTCTACGATTTATACTAGTTCATTATCACATACTTAGTTGCAAATGCCTCATCACTTCTATTAATTGTTCTTCCCATTTGAACTTGTTTTCCTCTATATGCGAGTTCACAGCCGTGATTAACTACTGATATTAGTACGAGTCAAGCTTATCTGATCCCACAAATCTGGTTTTAATTGAGTTATTACTTCATTTTAATTGTTTCTCTTTTAAGCTCACTCAAATCTAGCTATTAGTTTCAATCAGATTACCTACGTGAATTGGCCGAACATATTGTTAGCGATTCATATTAGAGTCATTAGACCTTGTTTTAAAGGTTTTACCTATTTAACTAAGTGATCTACTACTATGACTATACCACTAATATACTAGCTATTACACTATTTTTGTTTTTGTTTTTCTACTTATACATGCTATACTACATTTAAACTACAGATCTAAGCTATAATGAACTACTAATCTGAGAAAATAAATCGAAATACAAAGACAGCAATAGATTTCAACTCTCAGACTTCATTCCAATCAAGCATTTCAACAGTACAGCTTCATTCGAACAAGGAAATGTACTTGGATCAGCAAGATAAAATCCGATGAGTTCTAGGGGATTAAGCAAGTAATCAGCAATAGACTCAAGCAGCAATGCAACAGTGTGAGATTGAATATCAACGAGCAGAAAACCACAGCAACAGCAAATAGAAATCCAAGCAAAACTTGAGCAGAAAACCACAAGAACATGCGACTACCAGATGCTCTCACTCAAAAACGCCGGAAAAAACTACTTGCTATATTACTATCTTTTACTTTGAATTTCTCTATTGAAAACCCAGCCTCTATATCTATATTTTCTCCGAACGTTTCTTTCAAAAGCCAGCCCTTATTTAGCTCTTTTGGGGGGTATTTATAGGTGTAGGAATGGCAAATTTCTTGGGGGAAAGAATGGAGTTAAATCCACTTCTCCCCCTTTAAAAACCACTAAATCTACACTTAGACCCCATTTTCTGTTGGGTTAAGGTCCAAATATACCCCTGTACTTTGCGAAAATGGTTAATTATACCCCTCGTTACAAGTTTGGCTCATATCCAACCTTGCCGTTACATTATTGGCCCGCATACCCCCTAAACTTTTAACGGAGCAAAATACCCCCTGAACTTTACGATAAAGTCTATATATAACCCTCATTTTTTTAACAAAATATTTTTGTAAAAACTAGATATTTTGTTTTTTTTTTCTGTTTTTACAACAAAACTTTAAAAACACTGAAAAACGAAGAAAAAATATTTTTCAAAAGCGAAAAATAATTTGTTGAAATATTTTATTCAGTTTTTAAAAAACAAAAATATTTTGTTAAAAACTGAAAATATTCTAATTCCTCGGTTTTTATATTTTTTTCCAGTTTTTACAAAAAAAAATAATTTTTGCAATTTGTTTAAAGTTTCACAAAAAGAAATGTCCTTTTCTTTTGGAAATGTTCTAATTTCTTTTTGTAAAACTTAAAAAAAAAAATTGCAAAAATGACAGTCCTTATCTTCCACATCTAATATGCAGTGCTAGCGTGTCCAGCATCATGCCTCAGCTCCATTGCCATAAGTTGTGGTCTCTCTCCTGGATTGATTTATCTTCTTTCTCCATTATCCTACACTTTTCCTTGCTACTCTCCTTTTGTAAACAAGGAAAATTTCTGGATGATTTCGGTCATGGTTTATTTTGCTGTCATAACACCACAAATTACTGACTAAGCTAACCCCATTGGTGGAATTCATCTTTTGCTGAATGGACACGGTGCTCATTTTTTCAGGCAAAAGCTGGTGCTGGTTCGGCAACTCTCTCTATGGTTAGCGCAACTTTGCACTCTTTATTTCATTTTCCCTTGTAAATTTTTGCAATTTTTTTTTTAAGTTTTACAAAAAGAAATTAGAACATTTCCAAAAGAAAAGGACATTTCTTTTAGTGAAACTTTAAACAAATTGCAAAAATTATTTTTTTTGTAAAAACTGAAAAAAATATAAAAACCGAGGAATTAGAATATTTTCAGTTTTTAACAAAATATTTTTATTTTTTAAAAACTGAATAAAATATTTCAACAAATTATTTTTCGCTTTTGAAAAATATTTTTTCTTCGTTTTTCAGTGTTTTTAAAGTTTTGTTGTAAAAACAGAAAAAAAAAATTAACAAAATATCTAGTTTTTACAAAAATATTTTGTTAAAAAAATGAGGGTTATATATAGACTTTATCGTAAAGTTCAGGGGGTATTTTGCTCCGTTTAAAGTTTAGGGGGGTATCCGGGCCAATAATGTAACGGCAAGGTTGGATATGAGCCAAACTTGTAACGAGGGGTATAATTGACCATTTTCGCAAAGTACAGGGGTATATTTGGACCTTTTCCCTTGAAAGATCCAGCATGTGCTGGAAGGTTCTTTTCGATTCCATTTCTAGGATTTTACCAAAGTATCCTCATTTTTTAGGGATTTTTACTGATTTCCCTTTTTAGGGAGACCATTATACCCTTTAATCTCAGTAAAATTACATAAATTAGGGGTACAAATGACTCCCGTGTCCCTATGTGTTCTATGTAATTCACTATTTTACCAATTTGGATTCCTTTTATGCCCTTAAGGATATTACTGATTTACCCGACCTACCTAGGTCAGGTTTTCAGCATTTTGGACTTATTTAACTAATGGCCAGTCCTTGCATTGGTATTTAAGGACTGGCCAATTCTATCTTTAAAGAACTATTTCCAACTTAACCAATTTTGTTTCATTTTCAGTTAATTAAGAACTTTTATTTCATCTTTTAAACTAATTGCAGGATTAGCCTGCTTTATTGTTGTACTTAATCTATTTAAGATTTAGCTAGTCTCAAGATGAGACTTGGCTTGGGTAATTGAAACCCATTTGCTGAACACAGGCTGGGCCAAAGCCTTTGCAGACTTAGCCACATGTGATTCAGGGCTCAAATGAGCCTTGGTAAGTCTGAACTTGCAGACTTAACCAATCATTTACATAACTAACCTATTTAACTGAACACAGGCTGGGCTAAGGCCTTTGCAGACCTAGCCACCTGTGATTCAGGGCTCAAATGAGCCTTGGTAAGTCTGAACTTGCAGACTTGCACCACTTGTTACACAACTAGCCCTTTTTAGGTGGGCCAATGTGATGGACCTTGTAGAGTTGGTCAATTTGCAAAATTGACCACTCTTTGGTCACTTATTTATCTTATAACCTATTGTTATTTGATTTTCAGTTTTAACCTATTTCAAAACTAGCCATTTTATGAAACTTAGCACTAACAGCTATAACCGATTCCCCTAATGTTGATGAGTATTAATCAGATGCTAACACTAACAAGAACTATTGCAAACTCAGTCATTTCAACATGAAATTGCACACATAGTCACATGAGACCAAACATTGTGCATCAATCAATTAAAACTCAGAAGGGAAATTTGATAGTATTGAATCTTAATCAATCAATTCACATAACCCAATTTCCTGTAGCAAATTGTAAATTAATATCAATCAGACTTAGTTTCAACTAATTCATGTCAGATGATACATTGAAAAACCCCAAAAACCTTTAAAGTTCATGGGCATAGACACATATAGAAGCTAAATCTCGCAAAACAATCAACAAGAGATAAAACATGGCTCATTATAGACATAAGGACGATGGACTTTAACAGAATGACATAAGCATGGTAATCAGAATCTCTAACTCTAGCTTGATATATACATGAGATAGATAAGATAAAGATAAAGAGTAGAAGAATCATGGAGAGACAGTGAAGAAAGATGCCTAAATCTATCATGCCAAGTAACAGAAAGAGAAGCAGAATTAGATTAGCATGCTTATTTTAGCAGATTGAAGGCATACAAGAGATGGTATAAACCAATCATTAAAGAAAAGCCCTGGTTTTAATCATGAAATGAAGAGGAACATGGAGACTAGAGAAATAGACAAAGGTAAAGCAAAATAACCCTAATGAAGGGGAATAAGGGACCAAACGGCTAATCCTAGCACTAGAACTAAGCATGCAAAGAGAAAGAAGAGAAGAACATCCAAGCTATTGAAAGATAACAAAAGATAACCTAATATAAATATGACACAGAATGAGAGTCAAAAAACTGAACTAGTACTAGAACTAGACATGCAAAACAACAGAAGAAATATCAAGAATCCAACAAGATGAGGAATCCTACTACTAACAAAAGAAGAAGAACAAATATATCAAGGTCAAATATTCAAAATAGAGAATCAAAACAGGATCCAAACAAACGAGATAACCATAGTATAAGAGATGAATAAAAATGACTAGACAACTAAACATGTAAGGAATCATAAAAAGAGGAATGGTCATGTTATTGAAAACTAACAGATCAGGAATCATAATACCAAGAAGATGAAGAAGAAAGGGTGAAAGATAAATCTTTTAAAACCAAAGAAACTAAACATGATCGAAACAAACAAAACAGAAGAAAGACATGAAAATGAACAAGTTAAGAAAAACCCTAATACTGCAGAAGATGAAGAAGCACAGGGGACAAATAAATAAACAAAACACATCAAGACAACAAACACAAAACAGAAGAAAGCATGAACATGAATCAAGTAAAAGAAAGCAAGTAAGCAAATAGAGAGGGGGGACTTAGCTTGCAGGGCCGGTCCCCTGAGCTTCTCTCTTCACTCTTCTCACTCTCTTTTCAGGCTCTTTCAGCCTCTTTTCTTTGTTTCTTTTTCTTTATTTTTTTCTGGTTTTCTTTTTTTAGACTTCAAGATGAAGTCTTTGAGGTATTTTTGGTTTGGATGGGGTATTCAGGAAGGGTAAAGGTAAGATCTTGAATAGGGCTTTGAGTTTGAGTCGCCGGAGATAGGGTTCCGGCGACTTCTCTTTGGATATTCGACGAGATCAAGGCAGATTCAAGGGAAACCAAGGTTGTGAGGGGTTAGATCGAACCATGGTAGTTCTTTTGGTGTTGGTTTGGAGAGGAGTCTCATCATTTGTGGTCACCGGAGGTAGATTCCGGTGACCGGACAATCAAGAACATGGGAGGGTTTTTTAGGGTTTCAGAGTTTTGAGGGGTGTTTAAGGTGAAGAAGATGAAGAAGGAAAGAGGGGTGGTAAAGGGGTGGCCGGAGACCACCGTGGAGGGTGGTGGCCTCCATTGCCGGCAGAGTTTTAGAAGGGAGATGAAGAAGAAGAAGGGTGAGAGAAGGGAGAACATAGGCGGCTAGGGTTTGGGGAGATTGCAAATGGCCGGTGTCAAACAGACCGAACCCTTTTATAGTCGGGGAGGTTGAGGTGATCTGGGCTGTTGATTTGATGAAGATCAACGGCCATTACTTGCATTAAACAAACGGCACCGTTTCATTTCAAATGAGATCCAAGCTCTCAACCATTAGATTAATTTAAACGAACGGTTGAGATTTGATCTTGCATTTCAATTGATTAATTAATTATGTTAGTTATCTCAACCGTTGGATCTGGCTTGATGAACGGCTGAGATCACTGGCATCTACTGAGCTGGACCGGCTCGTTGGGCCGAAGTACTTGGGCCTTTGATTTCAGGTGCCTTCTTGGCCCAATTCTTATTACACCCATGTATTTTGTATTTCTTCTAGTATTTTAATTATTTTTCATGCATTTCTTTTTGTATTTTATTTCTTATTTTTATATTCTTTTCTAATTACTCAAATTCTTTTAATTTCCTATTTTTTCCAATTTTTCTGATATTTTTTGCTATTTTCTACCATATTCCGCTAATTAAACTTTTTTTTGTTAATTTTCTTTTAACTACTTAATCCAAAATACAGGTATTGAACCTTTTTTTAATTTTCTAATTTCTAATTATTTGAACACATAAAATGTATTTAATTTCAAACAAGACATGCAATTACACTCAAAAATATTATTTTATTTTAATTTTGGAATTTGTTTGCCTAGTGCAAAAATCATGTGCTCACAGCTGCCCCTCTTTGCTCGGGAACACGAAGAGTTTCAGTGCAATGACAAGTGAGCGGTAATGAGAGATTTTTGCACATTGGCATATTCCGTGAAAGCATTTTGAAAACCTTTTGACCCCACCCTGCTTCAGAGGTTGCCTACATATCCTAGGCTAAACATGAATCAGGCCAGTGTAGTTCGGGAAGGTCTGGCAGTTAAAAACTACCAGACTCACTGTTGCATTGGCACTATTGAGACTTTCTAAACTATGATTCTACGAATTACAATTGTTCCTATCTAGCTTCTTGTCTCTTTACTCTTCCTTGTCTCTTTTTCCTTGACTTTCTGTGATACTGACTCTCTTTTTTGTTGGTTTTCTTTTTCTTGCTTTCCCCTCTTTTTGATTTTCGATGATACTTCTTGTCTTCAAACTGAGACCTCCTTAAAACAAAATAAAACAACAAACTTTTTCTTCTGCCCCAGTATGGGCTTTTCATGTTACGGTGTTAGTCATGTTAGCTAACACAAACCAAAGTTGCAGAAATTAAAATTGCAAAAAAGTATTCCCTTGTTATCCAGGTGGGCGCCTGATGCATGAAATTAAAATTACATAAATGTATTCCATTGTTTTCCAGGTGGGCGCCTGATGCATAAAATTAAAATTGCAGAAAAGTATTCCCTTGTTATCCAGGTGGGCGCCTGATGCATGAAATTAAAATTGCAGAAATGTATTCCCTTGTTATCCAGGTGGGCTCATGATGCATGAAATTAAAATTGCAGAAAAATATTCCCTTGTTATCCAGGTGGGCGCCTGATGCATGAAATTAAAATTGCAGAAATGTATTCCCTTATTATCCAGGTGGGCGCCTGATGCATGAAATTTAGAATTGCAGAAATGTATTCTGTTGTTATCCAGGTGGGCGCCTGATGCATGAAATTAAAATTTGCAGAAAAATATCCTTGTTATCCAGGTGGGCGCCTGATACATGAAATTTAAAATTGCAGAAATGTATTCCCTTGTTATCCAGGTGGGTGCCTGATGCATGAAATTTAAAATTTGCAGAAATGTATTCCCTTGTTATCCAGGTGGGTGCCTGATGCATGAAATTAAAATTTGCAGAAAAATATTCCCTTGTTATCCAGGTGGGCGCCTGATGCATGAATTAATAACTGTGGAGTGGATTTTAATGATGATACCTTCCTCTTGATTTTGGTATTTTCTTTGACTTTCACCCATGAATTCTTTCACTTATTGCCGAACTTTCTTTTTGGTGTTTTCTATCTTTCCACATTGGTCACATTCACTTTAAAGTGATTAGTGAAAATGTGTTCCTGTCTAAATCACGAAACAAAATTTATTAGATATAAGTTGCTGGCAACTGGCATCTGCCGTCCCCGCCTCTTATTGCTTTCCTCTTTTTTTTGCCTTTTCTCCCACTGTGTGGTCTTTCAGTTGACTATCTTTTGCAAGCTCTTTTTGTATTTTCTTGTTTTTCAATTTTTTTGTTTTCTTTTCTTTTGGCTCTGTTTGCCAAACTCTTTTATTTCTTTCCATCTTTTCCTTCCCTTTCTTTTCTGATCCAGTGTTATTTCAGCTCTTATCATCGGAGCTGGTAGGTAGCTTTAAAAAGGGCAAACAATGAAATGCAGAAAAATGAAAAAGGGCAAGGGTGTTTCGGAGAAGTGGTAGAACTTATCTGAGTATGTTGGCTGATTCCGTTGACCATGCCATGTATTTAAACTCTGACCCAGTTCGTTCAACCTCATTATTCTGACTCCAAACTGTTCTCGACCCAAACCGATAGTATTTTTTGTTGCCTTTCTCTTTTCCATAATAATCCTTACGATCGCCCTATGGTGCCTCGAAAGGTTTTCACCAATAAAACTCTCTCATTTATTCTCTCTCAGCCTTACAATTGCCCCGCAGTGCCTTTAAAGGTTTTCACTGACAAGACTCTCATTTTATTTCTCTCAACCTCACAATCGCCCCGCAGTGCCTTTAAAGGTTTTCACTGACAAGACTCTCTCATTTTATTTCTCTCAACCTCACGTCGCCTCACGGTGCCGATTAAGGTTTTCACCGATGAGACTCTCTCATTCTTTATCATTTTTTATTTTTGTTTCTTTTGTCTTTTGTTTTTCTGTACCACTGATGTTGTCCAATGTTTCATTCTTCCTTCATTGCATTTGTTATTCTCTTGAAATTGATCAGAAGGTTTTTCTTTTTACTGTAACGTGGCTTTTGGATGGGTTAAGAAAGAAAGGTAAAAGGCTCAAAATTTACGAGGGTTTAAAAAAATATTTACAACTCTCGGGATTATAAAACATAACTTCTGCCCCAGTCTCAATATGTGGGGGATTCTTTGGATTTTTCCTTTATTGTGACTGAACCTCTGTGAGGCTGCTTACGTACCCTTTCGGGATCAAGTCAAACGTAGTTCATTACTACGCCATCAATTAATGAATTTCTTTTGATTTTTTCCCGATTTCTTTGTCTTTTCTTTTCTTTTCTTTTTTTTTTATTTTTTTTCTTTTTCATTCATTTCTTTTTTTTCTTTTTTTTTTCATTTTTCATTCATCACTTTTTTCATTTTCTGTATTGTGCCATAAGCAATTCCGAGAGAGGGGTATGAAAGAATATATCAAACATGGCTCAAAGGGGATGTCAATGGATGAAGTGTTTGGATAGAGAATAAAATGCCTTCATCATTTCAATTCCAAAATCACAACAAAATACAATCATACAATTGAAAGGAATCATACATAGTATCTTTTGAACGCATCTGAAATGATAGAAGTCTCTACGCACTTCCCTTCAATATCTGTCAAATATAATGCCCCATTAGACAACACTTGTGATACCATAAATGGTCCTTGCCAGTTTGGCGCAAATTTTCCCATTGCTTCGGCCCAATGTGGTAAGATACGCCTCAATACGAGTTGTCCAACTTCAAACTTCCGAGGACGCACCTTCTTATTATATGCTCTGGCCATTCTCTGTTGATAGAATTGCCCGTGGAAAACTGCTGTCAACCTTTTCTCATCAATCAGACTTAATTGTTCCAGTCGGGCTTTTATCCATTCTTCGTCATCTATTCCAGCTTCAGCTATGATTCGTAATGACGGTATCTCTATTTATGCGGGTATAACAGCCTCTGTGCCATACACCAATGAATAGGGCGTGGTGCCGATAGAAGTGCGCACTGTTGTGCGATAACCCATAAGAGCAAAAGGTAACTTCTCATGCCATTATCTGGATTCCTCCACCATTTTCCTGAGGGTCTTCTTTATGTTCTTGTTTGTAGCTTTAACTGCCCTATTTGCCTTTGGCCTGTATGGTGTAGAGTTGCGATGTGTGATCTTAAATCTCTGGAAAGCTTCCGCCATGAGGTGACTATTCAAATTGGCCCCGTTATCTGTGATGATTACCTTGGGAATTCCAAACCGGCATATAATATTTTCATGCACAAAATCCACTACAGCTTTCTTCATCACCGCCTTGAATGTCTTTGCCTCAACCTACTTGGTGCAGTAATCAATCGCAACTAAAATGAATTTGTGCCCATTGGAAGCTGCTGGCTCTATTGGTCCGATAACATCCATGCCCCAAGCAACAAACGGCCAGGGCGCAGACATTGTATGCAATTCATAAGGCGGGGAGTGGATTAGATCTCCATTTACTTGGCATTGGTGGCATTTTCTCACATATCTGATACAATCCCGCTCCATGGTGAGCCAATAATACCCGGCTCTCAGAATCTTCTTTGCTAAGATATACTCGCTCATATGGGGTCCGCAGGCTCCAGCGTGCACCTCGGTCATAATCTTATCAGCTTGTTGTGCATCCACACACCTCAACAAACCCATGTCTGGTGTTCTTTTATATATGATTCCTCCACTGAGGAAAAATCTATTCGCCAAGCGTCTTACAGCTCTTTTCTGATCTCCGGTGGCTTGCTTCGGGTATTTACCTGCCTTTAAGTATTCCTTGATGTCGTGATACCACGGTTCTCCGTCCAATTCTCTTTCCACAGCAAAACGGTAAGCATTCTGATCACGCACCTGGATCTGGAGTGGATCTATATAGGCTTTGTCCGGATGATGTAACATAGAGGATAGTGTGGCCAGAGCATCTGCAACTTCGTTGTGCATTCTTGGGATATATTTGAACTCTATGGACTGGAATCTTTCGGACAACTCATGCAAACAATGCCGATAAGGTATCAATTTTAGATCCCTTGTTTCCCATTCTCCCTGGATTTGGTGTATCAAAAGATCCGAGTCACCCATGACCAAAATCTCTCGAACACCTATATCTATTGCCATCCTCAATCCCAAGATACACGCCTCATATTCGGCCATATTGTTGGTACAGAAAAATCGAAGCTGAGCTGTAACGGGATAGTGTTGACCCGTTTCTGAAATGAGTACTACTCCGATACCAACTCCCTTACTGTTGACGGCTCCGTCGAAATACATCTTCCATCCTGGCTTTTCACTCTATTCTATTTCTTCAACATTCATTGCCTCCTCATCCGGAAAATATGTCTTTAGTGGCTCATACTCATCATCCACTGGATTCTTCTGCCAAGTGATATGCAACTGCCTGCGCCTTCATCGTCGTACGAGTTACATAAATGATGTCAAATTCTATAAGTAGAATTTGCCATTTAGCAAGTCTTCCAGTAGGCATGGGCTTCTGGAATATATACTTTAGAGGATCCAACCGTGATATCAAATACGTGGTGTATGCTGACAGATAGTGCTTCAGCTTCTGAGCCACCCAGGTTAATGCACAGCACGTTCTCTCTAGCTGAGTATACTTTACCTCGTAAGATGTGAATGTCTTACTAAGGTAATATATAGCCTGCTCTTTTTTGCCCGTCTCATCATGCTGTCCTAGCACACAACCAAAAGAATTGTCAAGCACCATCATATATAAGATCAAATGTCTTCCCGGCTCTGGAGGAACTAGCACTGGAGGATTTGCTAAATATTCCTTGATTTTGTCGAAGGCTTCCTGACATTCATCGGTCCATTTCACTGCTGCATCTTTCTTTAATAACTTGAAGATCGGCTCACATGTTGATGTCAACTGAGCGATGAACCGGCTAATATAATTCAACCTTCCAAGTAAGCTCATTACTTCCTTCTTGCTCTTTGGCGGAGGTAAACTCTGGATGGGCTTGATCTTTGATGGATCTAGTTCAATACCCCGCCGACTCGCTATGAATCCTAACAGCTTCCCTGAAGGCACTCCGAATGCGCATTTTACAGGATTGAGTTTAAGATTGTACCTCCGGAGTTTTTGGAAAAACTTCCTCAAATCCCTCACATGATCTTGTTGCTTCTTGGACTTTATGATGACATCGTCCACATACACTTCGATTTCTCGATGCATCATGTAATGGAACATTGTGGTCATTGCCCTCATATAAGTAGCTCCAACATTCTTTAACCCGAACGGCATCACTCTGTAGCAATATGTTCCCCAAGGTGTAATGAAAGCAGTTTTCTCCACATCTTCTTCGTCCATCAGGATCTGGTGATAACCCGCATAGCAATCTACAAAAGAACCCATCTCATGCTTGGAGCAATTGTCGATTAATATGTGGATGTTTGGCAATGGGAAATCATCCTTTGGACTGGCTTTGTTGAGGTCTCTGTAGTCCACACACACCCTGGTTTTTCCATCTTTCTTTGGGACTGGCACAACATTTGCTAACTAGGTGGGGTACTTAGTTACTCGTATGACCTTTGCCTAAAACTGCTTGTTCACCTCTTCTTTTATCTTTACGCTGATGTTCGTTTTGAACTTTCGCCACTTTTGCTTTACTGGCCGGCATTCAGGATAAATAGGTAATTTGTGTACCACCAAATCAGTGCTAAGTCCGGGCATGTCAGCATAAGACCAAGCAAAGATGTCCTTGAATTCATGCAGCAACTTTACTAAATCTTCTCTGAGGGAGGTTTCTAAATGTACACTGACTTTCATTTCCCGGACATTATCTTCGCTCCCCAAATTAATAGATTCTGTCTCATTCAAGTACGGTTTGGGTTTTTCCTCATATTGATTCAGGTCCTTACTTATTTCCTGCATTGTTTCCCCGTCCTCATATTTTATCTCACTATCATTCTCAATTTCTTGTATAATAATTCGATTGTCAGAACTAGGCCGGGAATTCTTCATGCATGACATATCATCAGAATCAGCACATATGGAACTGTACAAAAGGAAAAATAAAAATAAAAATAAGTCAAAAAATGAAGAAAGAGGAAAAACTTGCATTTCATTGATATTTCAAAGATGAACAAAGTTTTTGGGTATATTTTGATTTCCATGGGGGTGGGGGACTACAAAAAGTAAAATTCCTTTTAGGGGAAATGATGATGAATTTCAAAAGCTAACTACCAAGACTCCTTCCTGATTGGGAAATGAGTGGCTTCCCAGTTGTTGAGCGCAACACCAGATCCCACGAACTGAACGTCTATCTTGCTAGTGCCCTCTCCCGTTTCTTCCATGTTCACGACCCCAAATAACATTTCAAACCTCATCAAGAGCTCCTCATCAGGTCTAGTCTCAGCATACCTAGACGCAATAGATGTCAGATGTTTTGTACCAGGCTTGGCAAAGGTATCGGACAGTTTTGGGATGGGTTTAGGAAGGGTCCAGTTTTTCTTTTTGGTTCTCTGGGCTTTTTGAATGTCGGCGTGGGTGGGTTGGAATCCCAAGCCGAAGGTATCTTCATTCACTGGCAGATGGATTGGCTGAGTTATTCCTTGCAAGGCTATTCCAAGCCCTTTCCCTGGCGTAAATCCATTTTTAAGCATCACTCTGGCTAACATCACAGCGGCAGGTGCCACCGTAGGGATTGGCAATTTCTCACCTTCAGTAATCTTGTTCACTGCCACAGTATCTGTCACCTGGTACACCCAGGGACCTTTCTCTCCATCAACATCCTCGAATGGCATTATGGCATTGCAGGTGTCTCCCTCTCCATGCACTGTGATTTCTTGCTGCTCCCATTCAAACTTGACCATTTGGTACAAGGACGATGGCACGGCTTTAGCTGCGTGGATCCATGGTCGACCCAGCAATAGATTGTAGGACACAACAATGTCTAACACCTGAAACTCCATCGTAAAGTCTACTGGCCCAATGTTGACCTCCAAAGACGATATCCCCCAAAGTGTTCTTACTTCCTCCGTCAAACCCTCTCACATTCACACTATTCCTCTGGATTCTGTAAGGACTGATATTCATCTTTCCAAGAGTCGAAAGCGAACAAATGTTTGCACTTGAGCCATTATCTATCAACACCCGAGTGACCACTGACTCCTCGCTTTTCACAATAAGGTAGAGTGCCTTGTTATGTTCAGTCCCATCAATGGGCAATTCACTGTCTGAGAACGTAATCTTTTTGGACTCAAAGATCTTGTTGGTAATCTTCTCGAGATGACAGACCGAGATCTTTTCAGGGACATGCGCCTCAATCAATATCTTCATCAATGCTTTATCTGTGTTCCTCCGAATGGATCAACAATGAGAGCAAAGAGATTTGTGCGGGTGTCTTCCTCAATTGTTCTACTATTGAGTAGTCTTGAGATTTTATCTTCTTGAGGAATTCTTCTGCTTCTTCTTCGGACACAGGCTTCTTCATATGACTCTCTTTCACCACCTTCATTTTTTCTTAACTCTTCCGGGGCAAAACACCTCCAGGAATGAGTTAGACCGTGTGTCTCGTTGATCTCTTCAGTCACTTCTTTTCCTTTGTACACTACTGCCACCTTGTTGTAGTTCTAAGGTACAATCTTAGTATCTAACACCGGCATCTATACCACTACCTTATAATTACCGGTTCCATGCTTGCACCTTTTACTGTCAACACTGGCTTCACCCCTGGCACCACAACTTTCACAATTTCTACCGCTGGTTGCTTTTCCACTGGTACTTCAACTACTGTTTCCCCTTTCTCAACTTCCTTTTCTGCTTTGCTGCTGGCCTTTATCTTCATGACCGATTGGGATGGCTTCCTGCTATTCTCCTCTTGTGCCAACTCTATCATATGTGTTTCATGATGAGCCGGCAATGGATTTTGTGTAATGTTCGGAGCCTCTGGAGCCTGTACCTCAATCCTCCGACTACTTTTAAATAGCAGTCTTCAAATGCCAACATTTCTCAGTGTCGTGTCCCGGTGCCCCAGAGCAATACTCGCACCTGACCGACTGATCAATATTCCTTGGAGGTGGGTTCGGAAGCATTGATTTAATTGGGCTCAACATCCCTAATTCCTTCAATCTGTGATAAAGGCTAGTATAGGATTCCCCCAACGGGGTGAATGTTTTCTTCGCCTGGTTTCTGTTCCTCATCTCCGGGTCGGGCCTGAAGTTGGGTTTGTTTGGATTTCTGTAAGTTCTAGAAGAGGGGTAGGTATTTTGTGTGTGATAAACATTCTGCGGGGCCTGGGCTCGCCATACCTGTAGTGGTGTTGGATAAGTTTGGGCTTGTGGATTATGGTAGTATGGGGTATTAGGTGGGTAGTATGGTGGATGTGGGTTGTATGATGTTTGTGGGTACGGCTGATATGGTCGAGGCGGGTGATGGTATTGGCTATAGTTCCAGGGTTTGCTCTCCACAACCGACACTTCTTCTTTCTTTTTCTTCCCAATGGTTCCTCCACTCCCTGTCTGGATGGCCTGATTAGTGGCATTGATCGCTGAAAAACTCATAATCTTGTTAGTTTTCAATCTTTCTTCCACAAAACTTCCCATTTTTACGACTTCATTAAAATTCTTTCCAATGGCTGACACTAGATGTCCATAGTAGGTAGGCTCCAAGGCCTGCAAGAAACAGTCTACCATTTCACTTTCTTTCAATGGCGGATCCACCCTCGCCGCCTGTTCTCTCCACCTAAAACTGTACTCTCGAAAGCTTTCACCAGGTTTCTTTTCCATCTTAGTGAGTGACAACCTATCTGGTATGATTTCCAAATTATATTGAAAATGATTAGTAAATGCTTGTGCGAGATCATCCCAGATAAACCATCTGGTGTGATCTTGGCGCGTGTACCATTCCAATGCAGAACGACTCGAACTTTGGCTGAAATATGCCATCAGAAGCTCATCTCTTCCCCCTACCCCCCGCATCTTACTGCATTATCCTCTAAGATGGGCCACCGGATCCCCGTGTCCACTGTACATGTCAAACTTCGGCAACTTGAACCCGACAGGGAGTTGCACTTCTGGAAACAGACATAGGTCTTTGTACGCCACACTTACTTGTCCCCCTAGCCCTTGTATGTTACGAAAGGACTGCTCCAAACTCCTCATCTTTCTGGCCATCTCCTCCTGTTCTAAGTTCCTGACAGGTTTTTCTTCAATCGCCTCCATCAACGGGGTGTGAGACTCATGCTTCCGAAAGGTTGGTTCAGGTGGGTAGTGTGAGCACGTGATTTTTGCCCTACGTGAGATTTACTCCCAAAAATTCAAAATAAAATTATTTTTTGTATCGTTGTAATATCTGTGGATTTTTGTGTTAATTTTCATATTATTTGTATTCTTTGTGTATGCATGTTTTGATTGTTTAAATTAAGAAAATACAAAAATATGTCGTATTTGCATTTTTTTTAGTATTTAATGTCCAAATTGGGCAATTTCATTTTTTATTGTTATTTAATTATATGTGATAGTTATTATTAGAAGTTAACTAGTACTTTTATGAATTAATTTAGTTCTATAAACTAATTTCGGATTTTAGTTTTATTTTAAGAAAATAAGAGAAAAGTAATAAAAGATGGAAATATGGAACAATTCGGAACTAGGCCACCTAATTGGACCCAAAATTAGGCCCAATACACTGCCATTACCCGGTCCAACCAATTCCCTAACCCAGTCCACCCTAATACTAAACCAAACGGCCCCGTTTTGACAAAAATCGATTGTGGTCGTTGGATTCTAATCATCCAACGGCCGAGATTAATTGTATCATTTTAGTACACTCAATACCCCCCCAAACCCGATTGACCCATTTCATTCTCCCAAAGCCTCTTCACAATCGTCTCCTTCAGAGACGATATTCCCCTAAAATAAACCCTAGCCGCCACCCTTTCTTCCAACCAAAAACCCGGCGGCGACGCCACAATCCACCACCAAACTTACACCAATGGAATCCTCTCCATCTTCTCTTCCCAAAACCATAACCTTTGTCCCTCGAATCACCCCGAAGCTGTCCGAATTGTAGATCGTAGGTTCAACCCTAAATCCCCAAAAATGTCAAATATCGAGATTTCGATGCTTTGAGGCCGAGATAGACTGTAATCGTGTGTTTTCAGTCGAAAACATACGATTAAAGTCCGTCTTAGCCTGAGATGGGGGATACTTTGGGAATCAAAATGAGAAGTGAGTCCAAATTGTTCCCAAGTCTATTCGATTTCGGATTCTCTTCTTAAGGTATTTCATTTTTCTCTTTCTGTTTTTAGTTATTGTTGTGTTCTTTGTTTGGTTTAGTCGTTCAGTTGTTCTTTTTGTGTTTAAATTTTATCTTTTTGTTTCTTTTGTAAAATGTCTGTCCTTCTACCCCTTAAGACCCTTATTTGGTCATTCTCATTTTGTTTGTTGTTGGAAAATGTTAGTTATAGAATGCGTAGTCGTCTCGATCAATATTGTCAAGTGTTTAATTCTACATTTTTATTTGTTTACCTGAAATTTTCGAATCACTGATTCGGCGATTGATTTGTTATCAATTATACCTGTTGTATGCTGTGATCGATTTAACAAATGTCGTCGAATAGTTAGTTTCGCAATTTTTTTTCTTTGCCCGAGACTTATGAATCACTGGTCCATCGATTAGTTGTTATCAATTCTATGTGTTATAATTGACTAATCGAATATCGTTACTTAGTTTCGCATAAGTCTGTTGGTTAGAACAGTGTGGCAGTAAACTTGAAATTGCTTGACTGAAAATTTGTTTTGCTTTGAGTTTATGTATTAGTGGAACTCTGATTTAAACACAATCAAATTGGTTATAGCTGATGTGAAAGAGAGTGAAAGGGGATTAGTTTTAGGGCAGTAATGTCAGAGAATACATGGTTTTAATCAGTGGAGGATAAGGCCTGAGTTTAGTTTAGATTTGTTGGTCTGAAAATAAGTACTACAGGCTATTAAACTAATATGTTGTTTAATAATAGTGGGCTGCCAGGGAATATAATGGTCAGGGATTGAATTCTTAATGCATTGGGTGCTCTTAAGAGCTGGAAAACCATAACTCACATGGGAGCACACTGTTGTTTGTTTTGAGAGTGGAAAATCAGAGAACATCAGGGCCAAAAATTATGTTTTTTTTTTTAAGTTTGTTAAGTGCTTTGTCAGTTGTAAAATCAGAATACACATGGGGGAATGGTTAAAGGGTTAAAAGTGATGGCACATGAAGGGATATACAGGCTGGAAAAGGTGGAATACTTTGGATTTAAAATGGTATGTTTTAGCTATAAAAGGGAGAGGATTGGAGATACAAATGAAGACACAGATGGACTCTTAGAGAGCAGTCTGAAACATTTCATACACACACAGCTTGGAGGCAGAACACTGGTGGAAAAATAAAACACACAATAGAGTGCATAGAATACATTGGGGTAGTTTAAGGGATTGGGTAAGCCTGTGAGTAAGAAAAACAGTAAGAGGAAGAGCCTGTAGAGATTAAGACAGACAGATAGACTCGAGAGAGACTGTTGCACTGAAGTTTTCTTATCATCTCTTGAGGTCTTGAACTTCTGAAGTAATTTGGGGATCCATTTATTTTGTGGTTTGAATTCTGGTGTACAAATACTTGCTGGATGGTTCATGTTGCTGGTTCTAATTGCTGGCCTTTGGGTTATTATTTTTATTGAGATTCTCTGCATCATTGCTTGGTTTGGACTGGTTTTACTGGTTGTTTTCCTGCTGTTGAGGTCTGTTACTGCTACTGCTGCATCTGACTCCCTTTCCCCTCATTTCCAGGTACTTTTTCTGTCATCTCTAAAAATTGGAAAGCTGAATGTAACAATATGACGTTGAAAGTCGCAATTCAAGCTTGATGAAGATTCTATCATTTTTGCTCTATATATTTCGTTTCTGTTTTCTTAGTTTTTTTAAAATGATTAAGTTGTATGTTAATTAGAATTTAAAGTTATTCCTTAATTGTAGGGAGACGTTTGGACTGTTAATTAGACTGCTGTAAATTAACTGTTTATTCATTAGTATAAGACGCACTATGTTGGTTTAAGAAAGTAACTTTAGATTTGTGTAATAAAGAATTGAGTAGCTTTTCTTTTTTTCTTTGTTATTTTAAGATCTACACAATCAGTTAGAGGTTCTAATGTGACTGCAGTAAGCTTCCATTGTTAAAGATATGTTGATGCAATTATGTGTCGGAAATACTTGTTTGATAATTCAACTAATCAGTCAAAAGAATTAGATATTTGGAAATCTAAAGGTTTGTTCTATGACCAATGTATTGATCGTAATAAGTGTTATTAACATTTGCTTTGAAAAATAAGTTATTTAGCTCACAAAGAAAGCCATTTTCCTGAGACTAAATCGATGATTAGCAGTTGTTACTTTCAATTGATAGTTCATGAAGTTAAGTTGAGTAGACAAATTAGTTCATTGGTGATTGTTCTCTATTAAATAGTGATATCTTTGGAGATTAACTATTCAATTCTCTGAATAAGGATGGCCGTGAATTTGAGTGTTAAAAAGATGCTTCAACTTTAGGGACAATTGGGCCAAAGTTCGTAAATGACAAGCTTGGCCGAATCTAGTGATAAAACCTATCATTTCTCCACAACTCTACTTCCACAAATCATGACCCTTACAGTAACCTCAAAGTTTAGGAAAATAATTCAAATACGCTAGTTGCTTTAGGCGTGATTAATAAACCATTGTGACTATGGGTATGGTTCCCGTGATATAGTTACGATGCCTAATTCTAAATTTTTGGGGCGCATTTCATGTAACCCGATTATAATGACTCTGGATAATTTCAGTGAATAAATTAAGATTTCCCTTTTTTTAGAGACAAATAAAGTAGAGAATCATAATCGCTTTAGGTTTGCCTTCAAACAAAATGAGATGAGCCTCGCCAAATAAAATGCATAAACTGTGTGGCCCTCATAAATATATATATATATATATAAAAAATACTTAGACTTCGAGATGTACCGTTTTGACGAATTTCACGGCCTTCTCAAAATAATAACGCGTTAGTAGCTTTAAGCGCGTATTTAATAATCTTATCTCCCTAAACTCGGGTGCACATTTATGTGACTCAAATCCAAATCTCAACGGAGTCAAAATGTGTTAGACAACCATGGGTGCACTGGTGCGACGTGGTTCGAGATACATTTTCACAATGTTGCAATTCTTTGTAAAAATAATAATAATAATAATAATAATTTTTATAATAATAATATCATAAGAGGTTAAAAATTAAAATTTATACATAAGTTAAGGCATATTATAAAATCGGATAAAGAAGCCAAATATGACAGTTGAGCGACCGTGCTAGAACCACGGAACTCGGGAATGCCTAACACCTTCTCCCGGGTTAACAGAATTCCTTATCCAGATTTCTGGTACACAGACTGTAATACTGAGTCATAAATTTCCTCGGTTCGGGATTAAACCGGTGACTTGGGACACCATTATTTTCCCAAGTGGCGACTCTGAATTAAATAAATTAATCCCGTTTCGATTGTCCTTTAATTGGAAAAACTCCCTCGCGCTCCGCGGGTGCGGAAAAAGGAGGTGTGACAGCTCTGGCGACTCTGCTGGGGATATTTCAACCCAAAACTTCGGTTGAGGGTTTAAGAATTCGAGCTCAGTTAAATTGTTGTTTTTGTCTATATCTGATTTTATTATATGTTTAATTAATGTGCTACATGTCTACCGCTTTGATACTGGTTGCACTGTATATACAAACTGCTATATGTTTACCGCTTTGATATTGCGCGAACTGTATATAAAATTGTGCCGAAAACCCTTCACTTCTCACCCCCGGGGATGTGCTCACTGGTTGAGACTCCCTATTCTGTTAGTGTCATACCCCAAAATAAGAAAGAGGCTCGGAAAGTTTCTAAGCCGGCTGGCCTTTTGGTTCCCGGAAAGGAGCTCCTTCCTCAACTCGAGTTGTCCGCTTGGGTACACAGTCTAGATCACATACCGAGGTTCTGAGCTTAGAATAACATGACTTCATGCCGGATCCCTAGTAGGAAACGCTTATTTGCATCACGTTGCATTTGATTTAGGGGACTCAACACAGGGGTTGGGTCCGTCTAGGACAGGTGACCCAGTAATCAAAGACCGAGCATATTATATGTAGCATTTATTTATCATGTATTATTATGATGATTGGTTAAATTCCTGAAAAAGAAAAAAAAGAAATAGAATTTTGGAATAGAAAAATATCAAAAATATTGACGAAATGCTGTCGAAAATTTGAAAATTTGAAAAATAGGAAGAGCAATTTTGTTGAAATAATTGGTCATAAAATAATCTCACCGAACTACGCTGGTTTGATTCTCCCCATTAGGTGAGATACGTAGGCAACCCTCATCGGGTCCAACCACCCCTTCAAAATTTTTTTTTTTTAAAAAAAAATGTGTGTTTAATTTTGTCAATAAAATCAAAGTGATGCCGTTTTTGCAAATAGCCGAATGTTCCGAAAGGACGCCGGAAGGCTGTTTTTTGCAAAAATAGCCACTTTGAATCATTTTTAATAATTTGCGGGCACAGCCTTGAAATATTCCTTGTGGAAATGTTGCAAGGCCATAGCCGCAAAATCAAGTTCGGGTTCACACCCCGTTTGCAAAAAATAAAAAAAATATAAAAAATCAAAAAAAAATGTGTGTGTTTAATTTTGTCAATAAATCGAAGTGACGCTGTTTTTGAAAATAGCCGAATGTTCCGAAAGGACACCGGAAGGATGTTTTTTGCAAAAATAGCCACTTTGAGTCATTTTAATAATTTGCGGGCACAACCTTGAAATATTCCTTGTGGAAATGTTGCAAGGCCATAGCCGCAAAATCAAGTCCGGGTTCACACCCTTTTTGCAAAAATAGCCATTTTGTCAAATAAGCCATTATGTGGCCAATTTTGTAGAAATAGTCATAAGTGACACCAAAAATATGCTTATTCTTGTAGAAATCTCCTACACAAGTTTGTAGTTGGAGTCGGCTTGTACAATTTTTAAATAAAAAAAAAAATCAAATAAACATTTATTTATTTCTTGCATTAATTTGCAAGAACTATGCTCGGTCTGATTCATGCGGGGTCATGATACGTAGGCAATCTCCATAAGATTCGACCACAACTGTATATGTATATATATATAAAAAAAATGAAAAAAAATGATAAGAAAAATAAAAAATAAAAAATGGAAGTTAATAACAAGAGAGGTTTTCAAGGATAATGGAAAAGGAAAAGTTGGAATGATGCATGTAGCGAATACATATATGGTTAACTGACTAGGTGCATTACATCCAATGTGTGGTAACATATCTATTAAACTCTGTGAACTTACAAGTTTGTTGCAATTTCAGAAAGTTTAGCGGTTGGCTTGACAGAATATTCCGGCCAATCACCATTACCATACTAGATCAAAAGGGCCAATTCTAGCAAGCATGTCTAGTTCCGGCAAAAGTCTCGATGGAGAGAAAACAGAGATACAGCTAATGAAAGATGAGGTGGACCGGTTAAGACGGCAAATAACAGAGATGCACCTAGCCTGGGCTAGGGGACAGTCACCACCAAACCTTCCTACTCTTACACCAGCTCCAGAGCGTCCGCCTATTGATCCCTCGACAAGTGCACCAATCTATCCATATTATCAAGGGGAAAACCCTTATACATCCCAGGTTCCACCAGCTAGACAAAATACTCCTCCTCCGGTCACCCCTGTTTTCGTGGCACCTCCGCCTGCTACTTTACAGAAGTCGTCTGGTGAACCGCTTTTTCAAATACATGACAATCATTGTTATGATCCTGAGCCTACCTTTAAGGCTCCTGAACCGCATTCACACACCCCTCACTGGGATAACCCGGCAGGACCGGAAAAGCACTTCAAAAGTTTGGAGCATGAGGAAGTTATCCAGAAAGTCAAAAGCCTGG
Source organism: Nicotiana noctiflora (assembly GCA_032618575.1). Classification (NCBI taxonomy): domain Eukaryota; kingdom Viridiplantae; phylum Streptophyta; class Magnoliopsida; order Solanales; family Solanaceae; genus Nicotiana; species Nicotiana noctiflora. The sequence continues at coordinate 183,322 of JASVEL010007185.1, forward strand.
AGCAATCCTTCAGGAATATGCATGGTTTAGGCAACCAAGTCAGCGTTGCTTACAAAGATCTGTGCCCATTTCCAGACGTCCAGTTGCCCGCTGGGTTCAAATTGCCCAAGTTTGACCTATACGAGGGCATGGTGACCCGGTAGCCCATCTTCGAGGTTTTTGTAGAAAATGCGAGGAGCCGGAGGGCGAGATGAAATTCTGATAGCTTACTTCGGTCAGAGCTTGGGAGGGTCTGCATTAGAATGGTACACCAGACAGGATCCCAGTAGATGGTTTACATGGGATGACCTGGCCCAAGCATTCATCGGCCAGTTTTAATATAATCTTGAAATAATCCCTGATCGCTTATCATTGCTCAAGCTAGAGAAGAAACCCGCTGTAAGCTTCAGAGAATTTGGGTTCCGCTGGAGGGAACAGGCAGCAAGGGTGGAACCCCCGATGAGAGAGAATGAAATGGTAGACTACTTCTTGCAGACACTGGAGCCAACCTACTTTAGTCACCTGGTGACATCGGTTGGTAAATCTTTCAATGAGGTGGTCAAAATGGGCGGAATGATAGAAGAGGGACTTAAGTCCAATAAGATCTTGAGCTATGCCGCGTTGAAAGCAACAACTCAAGCTATTCAGAATGGCACAGGGGTTGCATTCGGGAAGAAGAGAAAAGAAGAAGTTGCAACAGTAGAGGAGGGTACTTGGTCCAGATCGAAAGGTCCTTCACCTCACTACCAAGCCAAACCCTACTACCCAAATCACCCTAATCACCCTCCCCGAAACACATATCCACCACCAAGGGCTTACAATAACCCTCCAGGACCAGGTTTCCGAGGGAATCATGCCTTCAGAAAGGAAAAGACACAAAGAACCTTCACTGAGTTGGGAGAAACTTATACTGCTCTGTTCCACAAATTGAAGCAGATAGGTTTGTTGAGTCCTATTGAGACAAGATTGTCAAATCCCCTACCCCCAAATGTGGATCGCTCAGTAAGCTGTGAGTATTGTTCGGGGGCTCTCGGACATGATACCGAGAAATGTTGGAAACTGAAACATGCGGTGCAAAATCTTATTGACACCAATAAGATCGAGGTTCAGACACCAGAGGCACCCAACATTAATCAGAATCCATTGCCAGCGCACACTTAGACCCAACATATAAGAAGTCATGCTTGGTAATCAAGAGGAGTTTCGGTGGTTTGTTTTGTTGTCATTTCTTTTGTCCGAGTTGTTTTCGGGGTTGTGACCCGGATCTTGTTTTGAAGTGAAACCCTCTTATCTTTCCATTTTGGTCATTGCAGTTTGCTTAGTCATTTCAAGTTTCGTTTTAGTTTTGTATTTTTGTTTGCTTATTTGTATTTGAATCATTTCGCCGTTTAGTTTTATGAAACTTTCGGTCTTTTATTACCCCAAGTCATCTTTTGTTTAGTTCTTCTATCTTTAAGTTTGTCATTTGTTCGAACGACGACTCTAATGACGTGGCATCGCACATAATTTTGGCCTAATATTAAGGGTTAATCATGAAGCAATTCGAAGATAATCAGGTCATTTTAAAAAGAAATAAAAATGATTTGAGATTATTTGGAGCCCGAATCAGGTGTGACTGGGGCAGGTAAAACATGAAGAAACCCTTAAAGGAAAATCGGCTATGCTAAGACGGGGTTCGCTCGTGATACTGAAATGAAAGTGTCATCCAGCAATACTTTAAAATGACAGATGAAAAGGCGAATGGATGATATGTTTATCAATCAGGGCACAAACAGAAGATGTCGTGAATATGTTGTTTGAACTTGGCATATTTTGAAAATTGGAATGACGAAGGCATTTTGTTCTGCTATCTAAATACTTTATCCATCGTCAACCCTTTGAGCTTTATTTTAAAATCTTTCATACCCCTCCTTCGGAGTTAGTTGCAAAGACTAGAAACACAGGTTTGAGAGACAAGAGAAAAAAGGGAAGAAAAGAAAACAACAAAATGAGATAAAGAAAAGAAAAGAAAAAGAAAAATGAATGAAAAACGAAACTTGAAAAAGAGGGAATTGGCAACTACGTTTGACCTGATTCCTTAAAGAGGATACGTAGGCGCTTCACAGCTCGGTCATAGTGTAAATAAAGAAATAAAAATCCCCGAGTAAAAAAAACTAGGGCAAAGAAAAATTGTGTTTATTGTAGATAAATTTAGGTCCGAAGGTTGTAAATGTTGAACCCAAAATTGATTTTGTTTTGAGCCTTCAATACCCTTTCTTTCTAGCCCTATCCAAATCCCACATTACGGTCCAAAGAAAGACCTTCCGATCAGTCTTCAAAAGATGCCGCGTCAGGCGAGGGATAGATAATATAACACGCTGATTCTCAGCAGAAAAGACGCTGATTCTCAGCAGAAAGGAAATACGAGAGAGTCTTGGCAGTGACACCCCAATCCCCAACTAAAAGTGATACAAATGAGAGAGTCTTACCGGTGAAAACCTTCACAGGCACCATAAGACGACGAAAGCTGAGAGAAAATCAAAATGAGAGAGGCTTGAAAATGAAAACCCTTCGGGCACTACAAGTCGAATAAAGGTGATAATCAGATGGAAATCACGAGACAGAAATCGTGAAAGGCAATTAACGACGAAGGATAGGCCATATGTGCATGTCATGACCAGTAGAGTTGGTATTCGCGTTTGATAAGTTTTTATAGATATTTCTTGCTAGAGAGTCATTTTCTTTTTTCCTTTGTCTTCTATTTTGTTTCTTTTTATCTTTCTCATTTTCATCAAAAATTCCCCATCAAAGTCTGTCTAGTCAGAACAAGTGAGAAATGACTTCAAAACTTGCCACCAACTTTTCAATTATTATGCAAAGCAAGGAAATGCCATTGACGGCAGAGAAGTAGGGTGCGAAGAAGATTATTGAACTGGGGCAGAAAATTTTCTTTTCAGTTTGAAAATTTTCTGGAAGTCAATACCCACTTGGGGAAGAAGGAAAGTCTTAAGGGAAATGGTCTCCGAACCAGTGTCATCCTCAACAACCTTCAAGAAGAGTGAATCACCAATTTTGAGGAAATGAAAATCCACCGGCAGTGTTATCTTCAGCAAGTTCCGAGGTGGTCGGACAACACAGAGTGGTAAAGGAAGAAAGGAAATCTCATCTTCAACAAAATAACCCCCAGCAAGTTGAGAAACACAGAACGGGGAAGGGATAAATGGAAAAAACCATCCCCAGCAGGAATATCATCTCCAACAAATGAAATCATTCCCCAACAAGTTTTGGGAATCCCGAGCGAGGAAAATGGGAAAAGGAAAAACCACCCCACAGGAGCGGCACAACCGCTTACAATGTTTTGAACTAACAATTTTTCTATGATTTGAAACAGGGAAAGAAAATGATATTGATAGAAGAAAGTCATGCCACAAGGAAGAACACCAATACTGGGGCAGAAAATTTTCTGCCGTTGTTGAAAATTTTCTCGGAGAAACGAGAAGGTAATTCAAGATGACGTGTCAGGTTTGTCCACCTTCAAATAGGATGTTTCAGGTTTGTCCACCTTCGAACAGGACATCTCAGGTTTGTTCACTTTTTGATATCATGGGAGTATTCGCCCTCGAATAGGATACAATGGGAGTATTCGCCCTCGAATAGGATACAACGGGAGTATTCGCCCTCGAATAGGATGCAATGGGAGTATTCGCCCTCGAATAGGATACAATGGGAGTATTCGCCCTCGAATAGGATGCAATGGGAGTATTCGCCCTCGAATAGGATACAATGGGAGTATTCGCCCTCGAATAGGATACAATGGGAGTATTCGCCCTCGAATAGGATACAATGGGAGTATTCGCCCTCGAATAGGATACAATGGGAGTATTCGCCCTCGAATAGGATACAATGGGAGTTTTCGCCCTCGAATAGGATACAATGGGAGTATTCGCCCTCGAATAGGATACAATGGGAGTATTCGCCCTCGAATAGGATACAATGGGAGTATCCGCCCTCAAATAGGATACAATGGGAGTATTCGCCCTCGAATAGGATACAATGGGAGTATTTCGCCCTCGAATAGGATACAATGGGAGTATTCTCCCTCAAATAGAATAAGATAGGAGTATCCGCCCTCAAATAGGATACAATGGGAGTATTCGCCCTCGAATAGAATACGATGGGAGTATTCGCCCTCGAATAGGATGCGATGGGAGTATTCGCCCTCGAATAGGATGCAATGGGAGTATTCGCCCTCGAATAGGATACAATGGGAGTATTCGCCCTCGAATAGGATACAATGGGAGTATTCGCCCTCGAATAGGATACAATGGGAGTATTCGCCCTCGAATAGGATACAATGGGAGTATTCGCCCTCGAATAGGATGCAATGGGAGTATTCGCCCTCGAATAGGATACAATGGGAGTATTCGCCCTCGAATAGGATACAATGGGAGTATTCGCCCTCGAATAGGATGCAATGGGAGTATTCGCCCTCGAATAGGATACAATGGGAGTATTCGCCCTCGAATAGGATACAATGGGAGTATTCGCCCTCGAATAGGATACAATGGGAGTATTCGCCCTCGAATAGGATACAATGGGAGTATTCGCCCTCGAATAGGATACAATGGGAGTATTCGCCCTCGAATAGGATACAATGGGAGTATTCGCCCTCGAATAGGATGCAATGGGAGTATTCGCCCTCGAATAGGATACAATGGGAGTATTCGCCCTCGAATAGGATACAATGGGATTATTCGCCCTCGAATAGGATACAATGGGAGTATTCGCCCTCGAATAGGATACAATGGGAGTATTCGCCCTCGAATAGGATGCAATGGGAGTATTCGCCCTCGAATAGGATGCAATGGGAGTATTCGCCCTCGAAAAGGATACAATGGGAGTATTCGCCCTCGAATAGGATACAATGGGAGTATTCGCCCTCGAATAGGATGCAATGGGAGTATTCGCCCTCGAATAGGATACAATGGGAGTATTCGCCCTCGAATAGGATACAATGGGAGTATTCGCCCTCGAATAGGATGCAATGGGAGTATTCGCCCTCGAATAGGATACAATGGGAGTATTCGCCCTCGAATAGGATACAATGGGAGTATTCGCCCTCGAATAGGATGCAATGGGAGTATTCGCCCTCGAATAGGATGCAATGGGAGTATTCGCCCTCGAAAAGGATACAATGGGAGTATTCGCCCTCGAATAGGATACAATGGGAGTATTCGCCCTCGAATAGGATGCAATGGGAGTATTCGCCCTCGAATAGGATACAATGGGAGTATTCGCCCTCGAATAGGATACAATGGGAGTATTCGCCCTCGAATAGGATGCAATGGGAGTATTCGCCCTCGAATAGGATACAATGGGAGTATTCGCCCTCGAATAGGATACAATGGGAGTATTCTCCCTCGAATAGGATACAATGGGAGTATTCGCCCTCGAATAGGATACAATGGGAGTATTCGCCCTCGAATAGGATACAATGGGAGTATTCGCCCTCGAATAGGATACAATGGGAGTATTCGCCCTCGAATAGGATACAATGGGAGTATTCGCCCTCGAATAGGATACAATGGGAGTATCCGCCCTCAAATAGGATACAATGGGAGTATTCGCCCTCGAATAGGATACAATGGGAGTATTCGCCCTCGAATAGGATACAATGGGAGTATTCGCCCTCAAATAGAATACGATAGGAGTATCCGCCCTCAAATAGGATACAATGGGAGTATTCGCCCTCGAATAGGATACGATGGGAGTATTCACCCTCGAATAGAATACGATGGGACTATCCGCCCTCGAATAGGATATTTTACGTTGGTTTTATTTTACATTGTCCGTTGCATATTTCATAAATTATTGCCAGAATGCATTTTTTTTTTAATTCAAAAGTTGCTACTAAAAGCAGGCGCCTACCTGTATAACAAAAGGCAAGTCTTCAGTCTTTACATTGCAGGTCTTGAAACCAGTAACCCACCATAAAGCAGAGAGTTACAACAAGAGTTCCCAACGCAAATTCAAGCGCATGAGTCAAAGGAAGGGAGGGAATGAAGGAAAATTTTCCCGGCATCATTATCCTCAGCAGGTAAGTAAACAATTCCAAAGATATCCCCAGCAGTCAAGGGAAAAATAACACGACTTAGGAGGAAAGCAATTCCGAAACAAGGTAATTCAGAAGAAAGGATGGGAGGGAGTTAATGATTTGTAGTTGAAGTCAGGGTGCCCCGCCTGAAGAATGGAGTAGCGATTTTATTTTGAAGTAGTAGTTGAAGTCAGGGAGCCCGCCTGAAGAATGGATTGGCGATTTATTTTGTAGTTGTAGTTGAAGTCAGGGAGCCCGCCTGAAGAATGGAGTGGCGATTTTATTTTGGAGTTGTAGTTTAAGTCAGGGAGCCCGCCTGAAAAATGGAGTGGCGATTTAGTTTTGAAGTTGTAGTTGAAGTCAGGGAGCCCGCCTGAAGAATGGAGTGGCGATTTCATTTTGAAGTAGTAGCTGAAGTCAGGGAGCCCGCCTGAAGAATGGAGTGGCGAGTTATTTTTAATTTGGTTGAGGAAAGCAGTTGAACGTAACAGAAATCCCCGGCATAAACCCAAGTTCGTAAGCAGAAGGAGGCAACAAGGATCAGAAAAGATAGATTCAGATTGCAAAGGAGAGTAGTTCGAAGATCACAAAGAAGGAACCAATGGTCGAAGTTCGGCAATCAAGATGGGCCTAAATAACAATTGTCAGAGGAGAAGAAACATGTGAAGAAACATCGGAGACAGCAGGACGGCAAGGAACATGACAAGATCAAGTTGAAAAGATAGATAATAATTTGCAATACTGTAACTTAGTCTAGCTTCTTATTTTTCGTTTAGCACGATGTAATAAGGGGATCGGTTAAGTAGTGGCATCAACAGCAACAACAATAACAGCAAGATTACAGCAAGATCACAGCAGTCATGGTAGTCCCAGCTACCAAAACTTCCCGAACTACATTGACCTGATTCCCTTTTAGCCGGGGATATGTAGGAGATCTTCTGAAGCAAAGGTTCGGTCAAGCTTTTCAAAAAAATGCTTCACACGGAGTGCTTCGACGGGCAAAAAAATCGCTCGTATCCGCTCACTTATCTTTGCATGAAAACTCTTCATGTTTCCGCGCAAAGAGGGGCAGCTGTGAGCACGTGATTTTTGACCTACGTGAGATTTACTCCCAAAAATTCAAAATAAAATTATTTTTTGTATCGTTGTAATATCTGTGGATTTTTGTGTTAATTTTCATATTATTTGTATTCTTTGTGTATGCATGTTTTGATTGTTTAAATTAAGAAAATACAAAAATATGTCGTATTTGCATTTTTTTTTGTTTTTTTTTAGTATTTAATGTCCAAATTGGGCAATTTCATTTTTTATTGTTATTTAATTATATGTGATAGTTATTATTAGAAGTTAACTAGTACTTTTATGAATTAATTTAGTTCTATAAACTAATTTCGGATTTTAGTTTTATTTTAAGAAAACAAGAGAAAAGTAATAAAAGATGGAAATATGGAACAATTCGGAACTAGGCCACCTAATTGGACCCAAAATTAGGCCCAATACACTGCCATTACCCGGTCCAACCAATTCCCTAACCCAGTCCACCCTAATACTAAACCAAACGGCCCCGTTTTGACAAAAATCGATCGTGGTCGTTGGATTCTCATCATCCAACGGCCGAGATTAATTGTATCATTTTAGTACACTCAATACCCCCCCAAACCCGACTGACCCATTTCATTCTCCCAAAGCCTCTTCACAATCGTCTCCTTTAGAGACGATATTCCCCTAAAATAAACCCTAGCCGCCACCCTTTCTTCCAACCAAAAACCCGGCGGCGACGCCACAATCCACCACCAAACTTACACCAATGGAATCCTCTCCATCTTCTCTTCCCAAAACCATAACCTTTGTCCCTCGAATCACCCCGAAGCTGTCCGAATTGTAGATCGTAGGTTGAACCCTAAATCCCCAAAAATGTCAAATATCGAGATTTCGATGCTTTGAGGCCGAGATAGACTGTAATCGTGTGTTTTCAGTCGAAAACATACGATTAAAGTCCGTCTTAGCCTGAGATGGGGGATACTTTGGGAATCAAAATGAGAAGTGAGTCCAAATTGTTCCCAAGTCTATTCGATTTCGGATTCTCTTCTTAAGGTATTTCATTTTTCTCTTTCTGTTTTTAGTTATTGTTGTGTTCTTTGTTTGGTTTAGTCGTTCAGTTGTTCTTTTTGTGTTTAAATTTTATCTTTTTGTTTCTTTTGTAAAATGTCTGTCCTTCTACCCCTTAAGACCCTTATTTGGTCATTCTCATTTTGTTTGTTGTTGGAAAATGTTAGTTATAGAATGCGTAGTCGTCTCGATCAATATTGTCAAGTGTTTAATTCTACATTTTTATTTGTTTACCTGAAATTTTCGAATCACTGATTCGGCGATTGATTTGTTATCAATTATACCTGTTGTATGCTGTGATCGATTTAACAAATGTCGTCGAATAGTTAGTTTCGCAATTTTTTTTCTTTGCCCGAGACTTATGAATCACTGGTCCATCGATTAGTTGTTATCAATTCTATGTGTTATAATTGACTAATCGAATATCGTTACTTAGTTTCGCATAAGTCTGTTGGTTAGAACAGTGTGGCAGTAAACTTGAAATTGCTTGACTGAAAATTTGTTTTGCTTTGAGTTTATGTATTAGTGGAACTCTGATTTAAACACAATCAAATTGGTTATAGCTGATGTGAAAGAGAGTGAAAGGGGATTAGTTTTAGGGCAGTAATGTCAGAGAATACATGGTTTTAATCAGTGGAGGATAAGGCCTGAGTTTAGTTTAGATTTGTTGGTCTGAAAATAAGTACTACAGGCTATTAAACTAATATGTTGTTTAATAATAGTGGGCTGCCAGGGAATATAATGGTCAGGGATTGAATTCTTAATGCATTGGGTGCTCTTAAGAGCTGGAAAACCATAACTCACATGGGAGCACACTGTTGTTTTTTTTGAGAGTGGAAAATCAGAGAACATCAGGGCCAAAAATTATGTTTTTTTTTTAAGTTTGTTAAGTGCTTTGTCAGTTATAAAATCAGAATACACATGGGGGAATGGTTAAAGGGTTAAAAGTGATGGCACATGAAGGGATATACAGGCTGGAAAAGGTGGAATACTTTGGATTTAAAATGGTATGTTTTAGCTATAAAAGGGAGAGGATTGGAGATACAAATGAAGACACAGATGGACTCTTAGAGAGCAGTCTGAAACATTTCATACACACACAGCTTGGAGGCAGAACACTGGTGGAAAAATAAAACACACAATAGAGTGCATAGAATACATTGGGGTAGTTTAAGGGATTGGGTAAGCCTGTGAGTAAGAAAAACAGTAAGAGGAAGAGCCTGTAGAGATTAAGACAGACAGATAGACTCGAGAGAGACTGTTGCACTGAAGTTTTCTTATCATCTCTTGAGGTCTTGAACTTCTGAAGTAATTTGGGGATCCATTTATTTTGTGGTTTGAATTCTGGTGTACAAATACTTGCTGGATGGTTCATGTTGCTGGTTCTAATTGCTGGCCTTTGGGTTATTATTTTTATTGAGATTCTCTGCATCATTGCTTGGTTTGGACTGGTTTTACTGGTTGTTTTCCTGCTGTTGAGGTCTGTTACTGCTACTGCTGCATCTGACTCCCTTTCCCCTCATTTCCAGGTACTTTTTCTGTCATCTCTAAAAATTGGAAAGCTGAATGTAACAATATGACGTTGAAAGTCGCAATTCAAGCTTGATGAAGATTCTATCATTTTTGCTCTATATATTTCGTTTCTGTTTTCTTAGTTTTTTTAAAATGATTAAGTTGTATGTTAATTAGAATTTAAAGTTATTCCTTAATTGTAGGGAGACGTTTGGACTGTTAATTAGACTGCTGTAAATTAACTGTTTATTCATTAGTATAAGACGCACTATGTTGGTTTAAGAAAGTAACTTTAGATTTGTGTAATAAAGAATTGAGTAGCTTTTCTTTTTTTCTTTGTTATTTTAAGATCTACACAATCAGTTAGAGGTTCTAATGTGACTGCAGTAAGCTTCCATTGTTAAAGATATGTTGATGCAATTATGTGTCGGAAATACTTGTTTGATAATTCAACTAATCAGTCAAAAGAATTAGATATTTGGAAATCTAAAGGTTTGTTCTATGACCAATGTATTGATCGTAATAAGTGTTATTAACATTTGCTTTGAAAAATAAGTTATTTAGCTCACAAAGAAAGCCATTTTCCTGAGACTAAATCGATGATTAGCAGTTGTTACTTTCAATTGATAGTTCATGAAGTTAAGTTGAGTAGACAAATTAGTTCATTGGTGATTGTTCTCTATTAAATAGTGATATCTTTGGAGATTAACTATTCAATTCTCTGAATAAGGATGGCCGTGAATTTGAGTGTTAAAAAGATGCTTCAACTTTAGGGACAATTGGGCCAAAGTTCGTAAATGACAGGCTTGGCCGAATCTAGTGATAAAACCTATCATTTCTCCACAACTCTACTTCCACAAATCATGACCCTTACAGTAACCTCAAAGTTTAGGAAAATAATTCAAATACGCTAGTTGCTTTAGGCGTGATTAATAAACCATTGTGACTATGGGTATGGTTCCCGTGATATAGTTACGATGCCTAATTCTAAATTTTTGGGGCGCATTTCATGTAACCCGATTATAATGACTCTGGATAATTTCAGTGAATAAATTAAGATTTCCCTTTTTTTAGAGACAAATAAAGTAGAGAATCATAATCGCTTTAGGTTTGCCTTCAAACAAAATGAGATGAGCCTCGCCAAATAAAATGCATAAACTGTGTGGCCCTCATAAATATATATATATATATATATATATATAAAATACTTAGACTTCGAGATGTACCGTTTTGACGAATTTCACGGCCTTCTCAAAATAATAACGCGTTAGTAGCTTTAAGCGCGTATTTAATAATCTTATCTCCCTAAACTCGGGTGCACATTTATGTGACTCAAATCCAAATCTCAACGGAGTCAAAATGTGTTAGACAACCACGGGTGCACTGGTGCGACGTGGTTCGAGATACATTTTCACAATGTTGCAATTCTTTGTAAAAATAATAATAATAATAATAATAATTTTTATAATAATAATATCATAAGAGGTTAAAAATTAAAATTTATACATAAGTTAAGGCATATTATAAAATCGGATAAAGAAGCCAAATATGACAGTTGAGCGACCGTGCTAGAACCACGGAACTCGGGAATGCCTAACACCTTCTCCGGGTTAACAGAATTCCTTATCCGGATTTCTGGTACACAGACTGTAATACTGAGTCATAAATTTCCTCGGTTCGGGATTAAACCGGTGACTTGGGACACCATTATTTTCCCAAGTGGCGACTCTGAATTAATTAAATAAATCCCGTTTCGATTGTCCTTTAATTGGAAAAACTCCCTCGCGCTCCCGCGGCGCGGAAAAAGGAGGTGTGACAGGTAGTAGTGGGTGTCTTGTACATGGAACAACGGTTCGCTGGAGGACTTATGCAAGGCAGCAGGTGGAGGTGCTACATATACCGGGGCAACCTGGGGTGGCTGGGGTGGCTGGGGTGGTGCTTGTTTTGACAGTGGCGGTGGTACTTGAGAGGTGGATGCATAGAAGTGGTGATATTCTGGATATGTAAAGGACGAGTTCATAGTGGGTGGCTCAGAGTTGGGATTCTCTGGAGGGATGTATGCTGGGTTAGCGGGATAAGTAGGTAAGGGTTGACCCCTCGACCAAGCCTGGTACATCTCAGCCATCTGCTGTTTAAGCTTGTACATTTCTTCTTTCATCCCCGTCACGTCCACAACTTCCTCCTCTTGGATGGGGTCCATGACTGTTGGTTCAATTTCTTGAGATACGGCGTTGTTCATTGTCTCAGATCTTGTGTTGTAGGGATGAGTAGCCAGAATGCCAGTTGCCAGCTTGAATCTGGATCTCATAAATAGCAACACCATTCAGTGGTTAGCACATAAAGAGATAAGATGCAACGATTTGGAATAATCACATTTTGCATTCGATCGTCATGCATCATCCTGGCCTTCGTTTTATTTTGAACCAATCTCATCATTCTCTTTTTTTTCTCTTTTTCTTTTCTTTCTGCTTTTTCTTCTTTTCTTTTCTTTTCTTTTTTTTTCTTTTTTTCCTTTTTTTTTCTTTTTTTTCTCTCTTTCTTTCTTTTTTTTCCTTTATTTCTTTATTAATTCGCGTTCCAATTTATTTGCCTATCGTGAATAAAGAATTGACATAAATCAAAAGGATTGACAACTACTCTTGATTTTTCATTGATAGTTCAAAAACATCGGTTTACATGATGGTGTTGTGCTACTAATGCAAAGAAACATGAATACAAAATGCATGCCCTATGAATACATTAATGCTCCTAGTGCCCGCGAGACATCGTTCGGTCTTGCCGCGGGCCTATATGCTAATCCCATTTGGAGCCTATCTAGGTCGGACATGACTTGTTATACAAAGAACTTCACTGCTGACACAAATGTTGCCCGGGACATTTCTTCACATAGCTGGCTCTTCCGAGTGATGTACTGAGCAATATGAACAATTCTCTCTCAAATAACCCCTTTCTCTTGAAGCAATCGGCTGATCTGTTCGGTACGAGCATCTAAAGTGCGTTGGTTCTCCTTTTGTATTTGTTGTAGCTCAAACTCTAGCCGAGCCATAGTCGTGTAACAATGTTCTCTTTCTTCTTCGAGATCTTTGATGACCTTGTTACTTTTGATAGTGGCTGTAACTATTTTCTTTCTCAGTCGAGCTACCTCAAACTCATGCTTATCTTGTAGCTGCTGAAACAACTTGGCTCTTTCCTCGGCATCTTTGGCCATTTGCTTCCGAGCCCTGACTAACACCTTTTCTGCTTTATCTAAGTTGAAGCTGTAGTCGTTCACCTTGCGCCGAAGAGTTTCAATCAATTTCTTGTCTCGGGCTAAGCGAACAGGGGTCTCGGATGCAATTTTCATTTTAGCAACCTGAGCCTTCAGCATTTCATTCTCTTTTCTCAACTGCTTTTTCTCTCCTTCGTCGGATGCTGCCTGCAAACCGCTCTCAAACTGGAGATCTCTCAACTGTTTTTCCAGCAAGCTGATCTTGGCCCTATATTCACTTTCTTTGGCCACCCAATTCCTGTTTTCTTTATATTGCTCCACCAAATCTTGCAAGTGAGGTCTTTTCGAAGGCCTGTCATGCTCAATACCCCGTCGATACCATGCGGAATACCCTGACGACACTTCACCTTGAGCTCTGTTCTGCACACAAGTCTCTACCATCAAGTTCTGACATTCATTTCAAATCTGACGGACTTTTGCTTCTGGGAATTGCCCATGCGGACTAATCTTTAGCACTTGCGTACTGAGGTCCCCATCCTTTGGTATAACTTGACATCTACCAAACTGTCATAGTGCCCTGTACTGGGCATAAGGCTGGATACTCTTTAACTCCATGATCAAAAAGTGTGACCCTTCTGTCGGCATATAAATCACCTCGTCGAGGGGCAACCAATCATATGCCCAATCAATCTGGCCGTCAATCAATGATCATAGATGCGAAATCCAATCCTTTACTCCCTCTGGCAACTTAACCTCTTTTGTTCTCGTGTAAAATTCTTCAAGGCACGTTCTTCCAGTCGGCCCATAGATTGAGAACGAAGGATGATTGCATAGATGTTCTATCAACCATATTTGTAAAATCAAGTTGCATCCCTCAAAGAAGTTGGCCCCTACTTTGCATGTAGTCAAGGCACGGTAGATGTCAGCTAAAATCATTAGAGCCAGAGTACAATTATCTTGTACTACCAAAGTGCTTTCTACCCCGGCAACCTTTATATTGATGTGCCCATCTTTTCTCGGAAATATGATAACCCCGAGAAATGCCACCAAAAAAGCAAACCGTCGATGCTCCTCCCATTTTGCCCGGTTGGACTTGCTACAAAGCTTGTTCGTGGAATAGTTGAAACCCCCGACATGTCCATATCTGCTATAAATGAAGTTCAGGGAGCAAAATCCGTTGGCTAAATCCTCGTTGTGGAGATTCCTAGCAATTTTCAAAGAATCCAAGAAGCGGTGCACCATTACTGCTCTCGGGGCCACCGGGTATTTTTCTTTCAAGGGGACCTCGTTCTTCCCTATGTAGAAAGCGATTTCCTCCGGAGTAAGAGTGAGTTCAAAGTCCGGAAGATGTAGTACATTATGTGTAGGATCCCAATATGTGACCAATGCTCTGATTATGTCGCCTCGGGGAATTATGTCCAATAATCCCGTGAGATCCTTTAAGTAGCCTTTGATCCTGTTTTGACCCTCTATTCCCATTTTGTTCCACCATAGTCTTAGCTCCAAAGGGATTTTATTCGTTAAGGCGAAAGGTTCATTCTGTATTGTGCTCATCCTGCACATTTATTAATGCGATTTTATTTTGAAAAAAGAAAAAATCTTTTTCAATGCAAATTTTCATTTTTTGAAAAGGAAAGAGAAATGACTCTCGAAGTGGCCATTTTTGCCAAAACAGCCTTCCGGCGCCCGTTTGGACATTCGGCCGTTTCCAAAAATAGCAATCACTCCAGTTATTTGAAACGAAAATATTTTTGGTCTTTTTATAAAAAGGTGTGGTTGGACCCGTTCAAGGGTTGCCTACGTATCCCGCCTAATGGCGAGAATCAAACCTGCATAGTTCGGTCAGATTATTTTATGACCAATTATTTCAACATCAAAGCCATATTTTTTTCAAATTTTCAGATTTTCCGAATACACTTTTTCAGTAGTTCTCATTCCTCTCCTTTTTTATTGAACACTTTTTCTATCCTCGGGAATTTTTTCGGTCCGCATAACGGTCAAGGACAACAATAATGCAACACATAATATGCTCGATCTTTTAATTACTGGATCACCTGTCCTAGACGGACCCAGCCCCTGTGTTGAGTCCCCTAAGTCATATATGATGCAAATAATCGTCCTAGACCTATGTTCAATGTCTTAAAGTTTCATAGAGTGCTAGACCGTGTACCCGAGCGGATAACTCGAATCGAGGAGGGGGCTACGTAGTGGTGACTCGCGGAGTCAATCGGCTTTGTAACTTATTCGGCCTCTATTTCTTAGTTCAGGTATAACTTAACAAAAAGGGGAGTCTCAACCGGTAAGCACATCCCCTGGGGTGAAGAAGAGAGGGGTTTTGGGCACAGTTTTATATACAATCCACGTAATATCAAAGTGGTAAAGCACATAGCATGTCGTTCGAATCATATAACAAAGTCAAATAATATCGAAAACGACAATTCTAAGGAGCTCGAGTTCTTTAACCCTGAAACTGAAGTTTTGGGTTGGTGTCCCCAGCAGAGTCGCCAGAGCTGTCACACCTCCCCTTTTTACTACCCCATATTCACCTGAAAAAAGGCTTTTGTACCGATCCGTTTGGAAAGATACGTATGGTATACCTGAGTGTTCAAATACCCGAGACGGATAAACAACAAAGAGGAAGGAATTTTTCCTCATAAAAGACAATCGGTTCGGGATTTTTATTTAATTATCAGAGTCGCCACTTGGGAAGATAATGGTGTCCCAAGTCACCGGTTAATCCTGAATCCGAGGAAGTTGACTCTATTATTACAGTCCGCGAAACAATGACCTGGATAAGGAACTCTGTTAACCCGGGAGAAGGTGTTAGGCATTCCCGAATTCCGTGGTTTTAGCACGGTCGCTCAATCATCGTTCTCGAATCTTATTTGACTTAGAATAGATTTTAACAATACGTATGTGCTTTTATTTTCAATATTTTAAAGAATAGCGACATCACGAAAACGCACCTCGAATCACACCGCAACCAGTACGCCTGTGACTCTTAGTACATTTCGGCTTTGCCGGGATTTAAGATTTGAGTTGCACCAAGTGCACACTCATTTTTCAGGAAGGTATATTTAATCGTGCCTAATAGAGTCTATCGGCTTTTAATTCTATTGGGAGAAGCTATGAAATTTGCTAGTAGCCTCCCCCGATTCTATTTATAAATTATTTCATTACTAAGGGGGCCCCACTATTTAGTGTCGTGTGGGGCTCGTCCCAATTACATTTTAATAGTTCAATCCTATTGTTTCACTATATTTTTCTATACATGTTTTTTCCTTAGTCATTTTTTGTACTAAACATTTCTGGAAAAAAAACGAGTCCAGGCCCATGTTATTTCTGTTGTTATTGGGCCTGGATTTCTGGAATGAGACTTAGTGCATTATAAAGCACATCCAGGTCTTATAGACCCAGATCCGGCTTGGGCTTTCAATTGATGGCCCAACAGACATACGAGCACAGTCCAGGCCCACGCTACTTATGAGGCCCAGGCCCATTTGAGGTAACTAAGCAGAAATGTAAACTTCACAATAAAAAAAACATACAAAAACTAAGAATGAAATCATAATGCTTTTATTTATCAGAAAAAGGGAAACCAGTGTACAAGATGATCAATGTTAACCCTTGATTATGACTGACTCCTATATATGAGCACCATCTACTCTTATTCTTTTGTTTTCTGCTAAATGACTTATACCAACATTGAAACTACTTAACTAATTAACTAAGAGAAAGAAGTTATTCAACTATGTGAGGTTTTATTTAAACAGTCCAAATAGAGCTAATGATAATCAAATCACCTAAGACTATTTGATTAATGACATATATACAAGGTTATGTTACTGGATTCTCTATGATTTATACTCGTTCATTATCACATACTTAGTTGCAAATGCCTCATCACTTCTGTTAACTGTTCTTCCCATTTGAGCTTGTTTGCCTCTATATGCGAGTTCACAGACGTGATTAACTACTGATATTAGTACGAGCCAAGCTTATCTGATCCCACAAATCTGGTTTTAATTGAGTTATTACTTCATTTTAATTGTTTCTATTTTAAGCTCACTCAAATCTAGCTATTAGTTTCAAATCAGATTACCTCCGTGAATTGGCCTAACTTATTGTTAGCGATTCATATTAGAGTCATTAGACCTTGTTTTAAAGGTTTTACCTATTTAACTAAGTGATCTACTACTATGACTATACCACTAATATACTAGCTATTACACTATTTTTGTTTTTGTTTTTCTACTTATACATACTATACTACATTTAAACTACAGATCTAAGCTATAATGAACTACTAATCTGAGAAAATAAATCGAAATACAAAGACAACAATAGATTTCAACTCTCAGACATCATTCCAATCAAGCATTTCAACAGTATAGCCTCATTCGAACAAGGAAATGTACCTGGATCAGCAAGATAAAATCCGATGAGTTCTAGGGAATTAAGCAAGTAATCAGCAACAAACTCAAGTAGCAATGCAACAGTGTGAGATTGAATATCAACGAGCAGAAACCCACAGCAACAGCAAATAGAAATCCTAGCAAAACTCGAGCAGAAAACCACAAGAACAGGCGACTACCAGATGCTCACTCAAAACTGCCGGAAAAAACTACTTGCTATATTACTATCTTTTACTCTGAATTTCTCTATTGAAAAACCAGCCTCTATATCTATATTTTCTCTAAACTTTTCTTTCAAAAGGCAGCCCTTATTTAGCTCTTTTGGGGGGGTATTTATAGGTGTAGGAATGGCAGATTTCTTGGGGGGGGGGGGAAAGAATGGAGTTAAATCCACTTCTCCCCCTTTAAAAATCACTAAATCTACACTTAGACCCCATTTTCTGTTAAAAGATCCCTTCCAGCATGTGCTGGAAGGTTCTTTTTGATTTCATTTCTAGGATTTTACCAAAGTATCCTTGTTAGTTAGGGATTTTTACTGATTTCCCTTTTTAGGGAGACCATTATACCTTTTAATCTCTGCAAAATTGCAGAAATTAGAGGTACAAATGACTCCCATGTTCCTATGTGTTCTATGTAATTCACTATTTTTCCAATTTGGATTCCTTTTATGTCCTTAAGGATATTGCTGATTTACCCGACCTACCTAGGTTAGTTTTTCAGCATTTTGGACTTATTTAACTAATGGCCAGTCCTTGCATTGGTATTTAAGGACTGGCCAGTTCTATCTTTAAAGAACTATTTCCAACTTAACCAATTTTGTTTCATTTTCAGTTAATTAAGACCTTTTATTTCATCTTTTAAACTAATTGCAGGATTAGCCTGCTTTATTGTTGTACTTAACCTATTTAAGATTTAGCCAGTCTCAAGTTGAGACTTGGCTTGGGTAATTGAAACCCATTTGCTGAACACGGGCTGGGCCAAAGCCTTTGCAGACTTAGCCACCTGTGATTCAGGGCTCAAATGAGCCTTCGTAAGTCTAAACTTGCAGACTTAACGAATCATTTACATAACTAACCTATTTAACTGAACACAGGCTGGGCTAAGGCCTTTGCAGACCTAGCCACCTGTGATTCAGGGCTCAAATGAGCCTTGGTAAGTCTGAACTTGCAGACTTGCACCACTTGTTACATAACTAGCCCTTTTAAGGTGGGCCAGTGGGCTGGACCTTGTAGAGTTGGTCAATTTGCAAAATTGACCACTATTTGGTCACTTATTTATCTTATAACCTATTGTTATTTGATTTTCAGTTTTAACTTATTTCAAAACTAGCCATTTTATGAAGCTTAGCACTAACAGCTATAACCAATTCCCCTAAGGTGAATGGGTATTAATCACTGCTCATCCTAACAATAAACTATTGCAAACTCAGTCATTTCAACATGCAATTGCACACATAGCCACATGAGACCAAACATTGTGCATCAATCAATTAAAACTCAGAAGGGAAATTTGATAGTGTTGAATCTTAATCAATTAATTCATATAACCCAATTTCATATAGCAAAGTGTCAATTTATATCAATCAGACTTAGGGTGTGTTTGGTACGAAGGAAAATGTTTTCCATGGAAAATGTTTTCCTAGAAAATGTTTTCATGGAAAATGAGTGATTTTATCACTTATTTTCTCTTGTTTGGTTGGTAAGTGGAAAATATTTTATGTTTGGTTAGAGAGTAAAAAATAGCTTTTTTAGAAAAATATTTTTTTTGCAACTCTCCTACCCCTCCCCCACCCCTCCCCTTCCCGAAGTCTCTAAAAATTGACACAATCTAAAGGAACAAATGTGATGCTTTACTTTTTAACGCAAAAATCGCGTATTTTCGAATCGGTAAATTTATAATTTCTAAACCCGTAAACTTCCGAACTCATAATTTTGGAACTTGTAAAATATTGAGTCTTTAAATGATAAATAATAAAATAAAAAACTAAAAAATATATATTAAATTTTTTCGGGGGGGGGGGGGGGTGGGGAGGGGTGGGGGGTGGGCGGGTGGGGGTGGGGCTGGGGCAGGGGGGGAGTAAATCGAAAAAAAATAAAAATTTAAATTACAAAAAAAAAAGTAATTTTTTTGTGGGGGGGTGGTGGGGGTAGGGGTGGGGTAGAGGTAGGGGAAGGGGTGGGGGTGGGTGATGCAAAAAAAATAAGAAAACAGAAATTTAAAATTATAGAAAAAAAAATTAAGGTAAAAGAATTTTTTTTTGCGGGGTGGGGTGGAGGGGTAGTAGGGTAGATGGTAACGGAAAAACTGAAATTTTTCTAAAGAAAAACTATTTTTTGGAGAGCGGGTGGGGTGGGTTGGTGAGGGTGAGAATGGTTGAGAAGGAGCTTTGGAAAATGTTTTCCTTCTTTTGATAAGGAAAATATTTTCCTCCAATTGGAGGAAAATGAATTGATAAGGAAAATGTTTTCCAAAACATTTAAGCCAACCAAACATGGAAAAATTGGAAAACATTTTCGAGAAAATGTTTTCCTTCATACCAAACACACCCTTAGTTTCAACTAATTCATGTCAGATGATACATTGAAAAACCCCAAAAACCTTTAAAGTTCATGGGCATGGACACACATTGAAGCTAAATCTCACAAAACAATCAACAAGAGATAAAACATGGCTCATTTTAGACATAAGGACAATGGACTTTAACAGAACGACATAAGCATGATAATCAGAATCTCTAACCCTAGCTTGATATATACATGAGATAGATAAGATGAAGATAAAGAGTAGAAGAATCATGGAGGGACAGTGAAGAAAGATCCCTAAATTTATCATGTCAAGTAACAGAAAGAGAAGCAAAATCAGATTAGCATGCTTATTTTAGCAGATTGAAGGCACACAAGAGATGGTATAAACCAATCATTAAAGAAAAGCCCTGGTTTTAATCATGAAATGAAGAGGAACAGGGAGACTAGAGAAATAGACAAAGGTAAAGCAAAATAACCCTAATGAAGGGGAATGGGGGACCAAACAGCTAATCCTAGCACTAAAACTAAGCATCCAAAGAGACAGAAGAGAAGAACATCCAAGCTATTGAAAGCTAACAAAAGATAACCTAATATAAAGATGGCACAGAATGAGAGTCAAAAAAATGAACTAGTACTAGAACTAGACATGCAAAACAACAGAAGAAATATCAAGAATCCAACAAGATGAGGAATCCTACTACTAACAGAAGAAGAAGAAGAACAAAGATATCGAGGTCAAATCTTCAAAACAGATAATCAAAACAGGATCCAAACAAACGAGATAACCATAGTATAAGAGATGAATAAAAATGACTAGACAACTAAACATGTAAGGAATCATAAAAAGAGGAATGGTCATGCTATTGAAAACTAATAGATCAGGAATCATAATACCAAGAAGCTGAAGAAGAAAGGGTGAAAGATAGATCTTTTAAAACCAAAGAAACTAAACATGATCGAAACAAACAAAACAGAAGAAAAACATGAAAAATGAACAAGTTAAGAAAAACCCTAATACTACAGAAAATGAAGAAGCACAGGGGACAAAGAAATAAACAAAATACATCAAGACAACAAACACAAAACAGAAGAAAGCATGAACATGAATCAAGTAAAAGAAAGCAAGTAATCAAATAGATGGGGGGACTTATCCTGCAGGGCCGGTCCCCTAAGCTTCCCTCTTTCTCTCTTCTCACTCTCTCTTTAGGCTCTTTCAGCCTCTTTTCTTTGTTTCTTTTTCTTTATTTTTTTTCTAGTTTTCTTTTTTTTAGACTTCAAGATGAAGTATTTGAGGTTTTTTTGGGTTTGGAGGGGGTATTCAGGAAGGGTAAAGGTACAATCTTGAAGAGGGCTTTGAGTTTGAGTCGCCGGAGTTAGGGTTCCGGCGAATTCTTTTTGGATATTCAACGGGATCAAGGCAGATTCGAGGGAAATCAAGGTTGTGGGGGGTTAGATCGGACCATGGTGGTTCTTTTGGTGTTGGTTTGGAGAGGGGAGGTAGAGGGGGGTTAGATCGGAACAGGGGAGGGTTTTTTAGGGTTTCAGAGTTCTGACGGGTGTTTAAGGTGAAGAAGATGAAGAAGGAAAGAGGGGAGGTAAAGGGGTGGCCGGAGACCACCGTGGAGGGTGGTGGCCTCCATGGCCGGCAGAGTTTCAGAAGGGAGATGAAGAAGAAGAAGGGTGAGAGAAGGGAGAATATAGGCGGCTAGGGTTTGGGGAGATTGCAAATGGCCGGTCTCAAACAGACCGAACCCTTTTATAGTCCGGGAGGTTGAGGTGATCTGGGCCGTTGATTTGATGAAGATAACCGGCCATTACTTGCGTTACACAAACGGCACCGTTTCATTTCAAATGAGATCCAAGCTCTCAACCATTAGATTAATTTAAACGAACGGTTGAGATTTGATCTTGCATTTCAATTGATTAATTAATTCTGTTAATTATCTCAACCGTTGGATCTGGTTTGATGAACGGCTGAGATCACTGGCATCTATTGAGCTGGACCGGCTCTTTGGGCCAAAGTACTTGGGCCTTTGATTTCAGGTGCCTTCTTGGCCCAATTCTTATTACACCTATGTATTTTGTATTTCTTCTAGTATTTTAATTATTTTTCATGCATTTTCTTTTTGTATTTTATTTCTTATTTTTATATTCTTTTCCAATTACTCAAATTCTTTTAATTTCCTATTTGTTCCAATTTTTCTAATATTTTTTGCTATTTTCTACCATATTCCGCTAATTAAACTATTTTTTGTTAATTTTCTTTTAACTACTTAATCCAAAATACAAGTATTGAACCTATTTTTTAAATTTTCTAATTTCTAATTATTTGAACACATAAAATGTATTTAATTTCAAACAAGACATGCAACTACACTCAAAAATATTATTTTATTTTTATTTTGGAATTTGTTTGCCTAGTGCAAAAATCATGTGCTTACAACTGGAATTTGCCTTTTGAACTAATGTGTGATGCTACTGATGTTGCCGTAGGTGCGGTACTTGGTCAAAGGCTCAACAAGATGTTCCACCCAGTGTACTATTCAAGTAAAACGATGAATAAGGCTCAGCGGAATTATACCATCACGGAGAAGTAGTTGTTAGCCATTGTATTTGCCATGGAGAAATTTCGTCCTTATCTTATGGGGCTAAGGTGATAATCCACACCGATCATGCCGCCCTTCGGTACTTGATGACAAAGAAGGACTCCAAAGCAAGATTGATGAGATGGGTGTTTCTCCTTCAAGAATTTGATCTAGAGATTGTTGACCGAAAAGGGAGTGAAAATCAAGTGGCGGGCCACTTGTCTCGTCTAGAGGAGGAGGGGAGGCCATCCAATGGCCTTGAAATCAATGATTCGTTACCGGATGAGCAACTCCTTGCAGTGTCAGTGAATGATATGCCATGGTTCGCCGATGTAGCCAACTACCTTGTGTCCGATGTGATTCCATGTGAGCTCTCTTCCAACCAAAGAAAAAAGCTAAAGCGGGAGAGTTTGGACTTTTATTGGGATGATCCGCACTTATTCAAAATTTGCACGGATGGAGTGATTAGAAGGCGTGTCCCGGAGAGCGAACAAATGAGCATCTTGGATGCTTGCCACTCCTCTTCCTATGGTGGTCACCATGGGGGAGTAAGGACGGCCTCCAAAGTCTTGAGTTGTAGATTCTATTGGCCGACAATTTTCAAGGATTCTAGTGAGTTTGTGAAGAGCTGTGATGCATGTCAAAGAGCTGGAGGAATTTCAAAAAGAGATGAGATGCCCCTAAACACCATTCTAGAAGTTGACATTTTTTATGTGTGGGGCATTGACTTCATGGGACCGTTTGTGAGTTCTTGTGGAAACACATATATTTTGGTAGCAGTGGACTATGTTTCGAAGTGGGTAGAAGCCGTGGCTCTTCCTAACAACGAAGCCCGGAGTGTTGTGAACTTTTTGAAGAAATACATCTTTACAAGATTTGGGACCCCCGTGCCATCATTAGTGATGGGGGCTCCCATTTTTGTAACAAGGCTTTCGATTCATTGTTGACCAAATATGGTGTTAATCACAAAGTCACTACTCCTTACCATCCCCAAGCAAGCGGTCAAGTTGAAGTTTCAAATCGGGAAATCAAAAGCATCTTGTCTAGGACGGTCAATGAAAATAGGACCGATTGGTCCAAGAAACTAGAT
The DNA here is from genome assembly GCA_032618575.1 of Nicotiana noctiflora. NCBI lineage: Eukaryota > Viridiplantae > Streptophyta > Magnoliopsida > Solanales > Solanaceae > Nicotiana > Nicotiana noctiflora. Next base: position 206,818 of record JASVEL010007185.1, read on the forward strand.
GATGCGTTGTGGGCTTATAGGACGGCCTACAAAACGCCAATTGGTATGTCTCCCTACCGATTGGTGTTTGGTAAGTCTTGTCATCTTTCGGTAGAGCTTGAACATAAAGCGATGTGGGCCTTGAAAAAGCAGAACTTGGAATGGGATGTAGCGGCTAATATCCGAGTTGATCATTTGAATGAGCTTGACGAGTTTAGATTTCATGCATACTCCAGCTCGTCCTTATACAAGGACAAGATGAAGTACCTTTACGATAAATATGCTCAAAACAAGGAGTTCAAGGTTGGTGACATGGTTCTTCTCTTCAATTCCCGGTTGAGATTGTTTCCGGGAAAGCTAAAGTCAAAGTGGAGTGGCCCTTTTGAGGTAGTAGGTGTGACCCCGTTTGGAGCACTAGACTTAAAGAACAAGAATGGCATCGGGTGAAGCACTACTTGGGGAAGCCGGATGACAGCCAGGTGGTGGCACTTTTGCACTTGAAGAGATGGTATGGTAATTTGCGTCGTGCCGCGACGTTAAATCAGGCGCTTCTTGGGAGGCAACCCATGTATTTTTCTTTTCCTTTGTTTTCTTCATCAGTAGGATAGGATATTTGAGCTAACAGTGTGTGAAGTGTTGCAGGGAGTGTGTTGAATTAATGCAGGAAAATACAGAGTGAACAGTTCTCTGAAGTTTGGGCCACGCGGCCGCACCACAAAACAGTGCGGTCCGCGTGGGTTGATGAAAGTGATGTCCTGAACTCAAGGAAACCTACGCGGCTCGCGTACCAAAAGTGTGCAGTTCGCGTAGGGGTAGACAAGAGAGGATGCAAAATATCAAGTCTCTGAAGATTGGCCACGCGGCCGCACTACAAATCAGTGCGGTCCGCGTGGAAATTGGTCAATTAAGCAGGTCTCTAAAGTTTGCCACACGGCTGCGTAACAAAACAGTGCGGTCCACGTGGAAGCTTAACCATTGAGGAGGTTTCTGAAGTTAAGCACACGGCCGCACACAAAAATAGTGCAGTCCGCGTGACCTGCTGGATACAATGAACACAAGGAAAATCATGCGCGGTCCGCGTGCTAAAAGTGTGCGACCGAGCAGGTAGGTGAGTAATGGGTCCCACCACTTTTTCTATAAATAGTGACCCCTGGCTTTCATTAAACCTTTTGGCCAAATTTCATTCTGAGACACAAAATCACTATTCACTCCCACTCTTTGTGCTTCAATTACAACTTCAACCACTCTTGGTAACATTTCATCTTTGATTCATTGTATTCATTATTTTAATTAATGTTAATTAATGTTAGCATAACTTCTTAATTTCGTTATTTTCTTCTTTTAATTGATAACTTTAGGATCAAGCATGCTAATTATAGAACTAGGGCAAATTTTCCTTGTTAAAATAACTGAGTAGGGACACCTAGGACATAGGATATTGAACACAATGGACTTAATTGAACAAAAAAGAATACCCTACCAGTTTTTGTCTTTTGCCCTATGCGACCGCACACTTTTGTTGTGTGGTCCGCGTGAAATTCTGACTGACCAATCACACCTACGCGACTGCGGTCCAAATCAGTGCGGACCGCGTGCCCGAGGTTTAGAGAATGACAAATGTGTTGGTTTCTTCTATGCAGACCGCGTGTAATTCTGTGTGGTCCGCGTTGACCTCATGTGGCCGCACAACAAAACAGTGCGGTCCGCGTGGGTCAACTTCAAAGAGTTTGCTTGTTCGGTGATCAACCTGTGCGGACCGCATGGAAAAAGTGTGCGGTCCGCATTGACCTCACGCGGCCGCGATGCAGATCAGTGCGGTCCGCGTGGGTCAACTTCAGAGGATGCTGCAGGGTACTGGTTAGCCTGTGCAGACCGCGTGTCAAAAGTGTGTGGTCCGCATGGCTTCTATTCTTCACTGTGCTTGTTTTACTTATGATATTCTGTCATTGTATACTGCTCACATGCTTCGACTAACCAATATAGATTGTACTTTTGCAGGCAATGAAGAAAATGTTAGCACAAAGTGGGGCTAAACAACCCGGGAGGGGTGGTCCTTCCCGAGGGGGCAAAGGCAAAAGGATAGTAAAACTCACCCCGGAGGCCCGAGAAAACATCAAGAAAACCCGAAAGATAATTCGGGAACCTGACAGAGCGGCCTCTCATTCCACGAGGAGTGATTAAATTCCTTCAAGGAGTATCACATCAGAGTCTACCCCCTCCCACATAGAAGTCTCGGTACCAATCATGCCCTTCTCATCTCCAGAGGGAGATCAACCCACGGAGGCCACTTCCAAGGCCACCTCCAAGCAAGTCAATGTAGTCTCGGACTCGTCTGATGAGTCTCGAGCTGAGAAGCAGAACAGTGATGATGAGTACTCCATTTCTCCCACAGCTTCACTATCAGGGGAGAGTGGAGGTCAGGGTGAGGGAGGTGAGCCACAGGTTGGGGGATAGAGCGTACCAGGGATCCCAATGTGTGGGCTGATAGGTTTGTTAGTCAACAAGCATGGCATAAGTTCCGAGAGTGGTGGCCAAAGAGGAGATTGATCCCCGAGAAGAGGTTTATAGATGTGGACCTGCTTCCGCACAACCCTCACGTGCAAGCACAGTTTCACACGAGAGAGGGTTGGGGTTTCTTTAAAGAGCGGGTGGAGAATGCAAATGAACACATGGTGAAGGAGTTTTATGTCAATATCCATCATCTAGTCTGGGATTCCACTGCCACAAAAGTTAGGGACCAAATTGTGTTGTTTGATGGAAAGTTGCTTAATGAGTTCTTGGGGTTCGCAGAGAAAGATTAATCTCAGTATCTAGAGATGCTAGCTCAGAAGGAGGAGGCCCGACCTTAGTTAGCAGAGGTGCTAGCAGCTCCCAGAACTGTTCCGGTGTGGCTTAAAGCACAGGAGAAAATTTATAGGAACACCCTCAGCTTGAGGCGAAAGGGTGGTTGACCTTTGTCTGCAACCGTCTGGATCCCACCACTCACGACCATAATAGAGCAGTGTTGATAGCTTCGATCATGGCAGGCTTCCAACTGAATGTGGGAAATATCATGTGCAGGGTCATCTCAAAGGTGGCCAATGAGACCAAGACGAATTACCCCTTCCCCAACACATTGACAATGTACTTCAGAGAGTTGAAAGTGAAAAGGAAAAATTTTGATGTTCTGGTACCTCCGGCGGGGGCGTACTCGTGGTATGATCAAAATGGTCCGGACAACCCT